>CAUYLG010026882.1:0-34252 GCA_963573385.1 Cacajao melanocephalus
TTTATTTTCTTGAAATTGCCTATACATGTCAATCTTCGACAAATGTTGACATTCACTTTTGTTTGAATTTCCTTATGGTAATTGCTGTGAGGTGGGATGGGGTGAAGAGTTTAGGGTATAAAGGACCATAGTCAGGCCACATATTTTTTTTCTTTTTTTTTTTGAGACAGAGTTTTATTCTTGTTGCCCAGGCTGGAGTGCAATGGCCTGAGCTCGGCTCACTGCAACCTCCACCTCCTGGGTTCAAGCGATTCTCGTGCCTCAGCCTCCCAAGTAGCTGGCATTACAGGCAAGCACCACCACACCCAGCCTGAGGCCACATAATGTTAATAAGCTTCCTTGGACCACATTTACTATCTAGCAGAGAATAAACTAGAGTAATTGTGCCCATTTTCCACTTGAAAAAGAGGAGGACTCTGAGTATTTCCTCCTCTAGCCTTCTACACTTCCTTGAATCCTCTCCATGTCTGACAGGTGCCATATTTACAAAAGGCTAACTGGATAATAAATTGAATTCTCTCAAATTGAAGGAAGGAGATGCCTTGGCAAGCCAAGGATGGCAGCATGGTGTGGTCACCAGGATACGGATTCCAATCTCAGTGTCATTTCTGAGCCTCTAAGTGCTCCTTGATAAAATGAGAATGATAAATGCAACCTGTCCCATAGACAGTCTGAAGTCAACCCACACAACATTATTCTCCTGAACTGGTGAAGGATTAGGGCCCAAGGATCTGGATAAAAAATTCATGTGAGTGGTAATGAAAGCTTCCCTTCTGAGAGCAGCTTGTGGCTACAAGTTACAATCATCAGGCATAGCGCTTTCCAAACACGCAAATGCATGCAAGTCACTTGGAAAATCAGTTAGAAATGCAGATTCTAACACAAGAGGCCTGAGGAAAGGTGGGATTCTGTATTCCTCATAAATTCCCGGAGGAGCTGGTCTAACCCTCGATAGTCAGAATGATTAGAACCCTGTGAGCTTACAATGTGGGTGCCCATTCAGATTCTGATCCTCTCGGCTTGGGGCAGAGACAGGCAATGTCTTTTGTTTTTTGTTTGTTAGTTTCCTACTGTTGTTGTGGTAGTATATTTTTAATTCCAGGACTGAAAACAACTGTGGTAGACAAAATAGACAGGGATTATTTTGGCTGCTGAGTTTTTATTTTGGGAGGAGGGAGATAGAGGGAAGATGCTGGGAATTAACAGAGGATTTAGAGCCAAAAACCCAGTCTCGAATCTTAGCTCTGTAACTTAAAATCTGCAAGACAGCTCCTGAAACTCAGAGCTTGAGATTGAATGCATTGGCCCTACATCTTTACTGTGTGGATTAAATAAAATAGTACATGTGGCATGTTTAGGGTATTGCCATACTGTCTGGCCTGTGGTAAGCCCTCAAATCATAGTAGGTATTTTTGTACCTAAAAAAAAAAATGCTGGGTGGTATAAATGGGATTCTGGGATGATAATTAGTCAAACACATTTGTTCATGATGCAAAGTATGGCAGTGACTCAACCAGACAGAGGCTCAAAGGAAAAAGGACAGTGACACATAGAAATAATCAAGCTCTCTGTGGAAGGACACACAGTGGGTCCTCCCGAAAGGACCCCTGAATGAATGATGAGGTGTGTGCAGTGGTGAGGCAGGCCCCAGTGAAGGAAGAGGAGGAGTTACTTCTCAACATGTTTAATCTGCATTGCTGTGCACAGAAGGCAGCAGTGACCTAAATAAATCCTTCATTAGAAGCAGAAACATACTGGCTCAGGCACTGCGCAGCAGAGCTCTGTGACAGGAGGATGGACAGACAGGGCTTCTTTTATTACTCAGTGAGTTCAAGAGGGTCCCCACAGCAGACAGGAGACAAGAGCTGGGGTGCCTGGAGCCCACTCTGGAGTGCATGGCTTCAGCCCCTGCTCCAGTTGTGACTGAGCCTCTGAGAGGTGCCGTCTTAGCTGACGAAGACCCTCTGGGCTGGGCTGGACCATCATCTATCACCCTGCATGTGGTGAGTACCCACAAATCTTTTGTGTTAAAACAGAAATGGCCAGGAAAGACACACAAGGCAGCAGAGGCAAAACAGCCATGTTCCATCATCTTGTTCTGTCTCATCATTTTGCAGGGAGAGAAACAGAACAAGAACCCCAAAGTCAGGCCTGCAGGGATCGAACTGATCAGAAATATAGGTCTCCCATTTTGCGTCCCACTAACCTCCATAGACATGGAAATCTGTCCTTTTTAGTTGGGGTAAGGAAGAATGGAATAATTCACAGCTGAAAATAAATCTGTACAAACCAAATTAAATTGTTCCCGTGAAATAAGCAAATAGGGAGAGATGATTTGTCTCTCATTTCTTGAGCCAGGTTATTATGAACTGAATGTTTCTGTCCTCCCCAAATCTGTAGGTTGAGACCCTAACCCTCAGTGTGATGGTATTTGAAGGTGGGGGCTTTAGATGATTAGGTTTAGATAAGGTTATAAGGGTGGGCTCCATCCTGATAAGATTAGTGTCCTTATAAGAAGAGGAAGATAAAACTGAACTCATTCTGGCTCTCTCATTCTCTCCACCATGTGAAGGCACTGCCAAAAGGTGGCCCTCTACAAGTCAGGCACAGGGCTTCATGAAGAACCACTTCCACTGACACCTTGATCTTGGACTTCCAGCCTCCAGAGCTGTGAGAAATAAATGTCTACTATTTAAATCATCCATTGCATGGTATTTGATGATAGGAGACCTAGCTGACTAGTACACGGCCCTCAGAATAAATAGTAAAGCAAAACAGTTTGGTTTGGATCTCCGCCACTGTATGTCTTTCCAGGGGCAGCACTCAGATACTTCCAGGTTTAGGCAGGTGACATCTATGCATGAAGCCAGCTGGCTGGTGGGAGATGGTGGTAAGCAGCTGTGTGTGTTCTTTGGCTGAAGAAGCAGGTGCTGCCAACTCTGGCAGATATTGTCAGAGACCAAGGACCAGAGTGGTCTGATATTCATATTTTTTGAAATTCAACTATGAATATTTATGTGAATAGCACTGATTTTTAGGAATCTCATAAATGGATAGAAGTTGCCAAGTGGCGTGAGGAAAAGGGAAAAAGTAAAATAAAAATAGACTGAATGGCAAGTCTGCAGAGAGCAAGGCCTAAGGTCTATGCTGTGGCCACAGGTGATCACTTGAACTCTTACAAGGCATTTAGGATGTTTCTAAAATTGTACTGAGTTCCTGGTGACACTGAAATAATCCCGTCCCTGTCTTCAAGGAGCACCTTATAATGTGGAATATGCATGTGGAAGGAATAAATCACTAGACTTTGGAGTAGACACAGATCTAGCCATGGAAACTCAAGAGCCCAGAGGAGAGAGATGGGAGCTGGCAGAGGGCCAGGGAGGGCCTGGCAGGACCTCACAGCAAAGGTAATATTTGAACACAATCTTGGAGAAAACTATGCATAAAGCCATTGCTCAGAAGAAAGTCCCATGGGAACATTCATCCAGGGAAGCTGGAGACAAGGCTGGATGGGATACAAGGAAAACCTCAGCCTGTGCTGGGGTTTGCCATGGGGAGCACAGGCCATGGCAGATGCTGGTGGGGATGAGGCTGCAGGACCCACAGCTTAAGAGGCTTCAGTGCCCTGCCTAGAAATTCAAAAAGAAAGTAGAGGAAAAATAGCCCTGGTATTGGGGCAAAGCATACAGTCCTGAACTTAAATCACAGCAATGCCACTTCACCATGTACAGGTTCTGACTTGAGAAAAGTTCACGGCATAACTTGGAAACCTTTGCTCAGCTTTGGCCCAGGCGCTTTTTATTATCTTTCTTTTTTAGATATGTGTGCTCTTGTTTTATCATGATCATTTAAAAACAAACATTTAAGAGAGTGCTTAGTATTGCCAGGCGCCATGAAACACACCAGGGGTAGAGTAAGGACAAAGTGCCCTCCATGTCTGCAAAGAGCTCAAGGGGCAAACTGGCACAGAAATAATACAAGTATGATATGCTAGTGAGTTTTGATTGTATGTTGACCACATTTTTTTTCTTTTTTGAAAAAACTGTTGCAGTTCACATGATAGCACTGAATAAAGCAATAGTACATGGTTCTTTCCTCTGCCCACATACATATACACACTGCTGTGATTTCCATTTGTCCCCTGCTTGAACATTTTTAAAAGTGTCATTCAAGTTGAATACTTCATTATTCTGATGCTTCAAGTTCTACAAATAAATTAGTATCTCATTTGCCTCTGACTCAAGCTTTACTTTAAACAGGAGATGCCTGTTGTATCACCTTGGTAATCTTGAAATATTTAAATGCCATATAATCTATCCAGAGAAACAACACCTAGATTGTACACTCCATACAACCCTCTCTGTAACCTCTTGTTATCTCTTATTATAATTACACTATCTTCAGATTAAATGCAATGGTGCATGTCAAGTTAATCCATCAGTGGCCTGGTCATTTGTTCTTTCTGAATATTGATGCAAAATGATTTACATTTTATACATTTAAAATGTTATTTATTATTACTTAAATAATTTCTGAAGGAGAAGTCCAGGTATCATCAAGATGAATTACAGGAGCTCAGAGTGGGGAGGCTGGTGATTAAGGGCTTGGGTTTGAATCCTAGCTGTATCCATAATGACTCCATATGATCAAGAGCAAGTCATGTGACCTCTATGTGCATTTTCCCATCTGAAATGTGGGGATGGTAACCGCACCAACCTCATGGGATTGTCATGGGGATTAAAGGAGATGTGACTGCATGAAGTGCTGAAGAGTGGGGCTGGCATAGAAAACTCTCACCAAATTTCAGTTTTTGTCACTGTCAGACTTCCATATCCCACTGTGATAGCTGATAAAGCTGCTATTTGGGTAATCAATAATCAGGCACATAAGATGCGTATCCACAAAATCTTCTTTGCTTAAAAGGGCCAAAGCACCAGGGTAAACAGGGCTCTAAACTGGGAGATGGGAGCTGGGATCTAGTCCCTGCTTCTGTCTTGAATTCCATGTGATGGTGACCAAGACACAGTGATACTCTAAGGCTTGTTTACAAAGTGAAACAAATGGGTCATAAATTCTAAGATCTTATAAGATCAATCTAAAACATGAATCTTCAGAGAATTAAGAAAAATGTGGGTTGATTATGGCAAGAGAGCCATAATCTTGGAATCCAAAATTTCAAGATATTTTTCCAAAAGCTACGGCATCCAAAATTCCTAGCCCGGTGATTACTGTTCAAAGTTAACCACAAAGTTTTGTTACCAGCGTGGGCATCAGGCTAACATTTTATAGGTTAAAGGTAGCACCATATATCAAACTTCTAAGTGGCTGAGGCCTTCTTGATGGGGAGGGGAAATAATACAACCTTTAGTGGAAAAGAGACTGTTTCCTTGGGTAGGGCGTCTCAAGCTGCACCTGCTGCTCTGATCCTACTCAGATCATATTTAGCACTCATTCAATGAATATTCATTGAACCTAGGACCTGAACGAGAGGTGGATCAGTTAGACTGAGGAATACTCTATGAAGAACGCTTAACTGTTACCAGAATGAAACAAGGCAAAGAAGAAAGCATTGTATTACTATGGACTGAATGTTTGTGTTCTCACACAATTAATATGTTAAAATCAAATCCCTATCATGATGGTAATGGAGGTGGGATCCTTAGGAGGTAATTAGGTCATGAGGATGAGGACTTCATGAGTGGGATTAGTGTCCTTATAAGAAGAGGCCAGAAATCTGGCTTATTTTCTTTCTGCCATGTGAGGATACAAGGAGAATTTAGCAGGGGCTGCAACCCAAAAGAGGGCTCTCACCAGAACCCAAGCATGCTGGCATCCTGGCCTCAAAATTTCAGCCTGCAGAACTGTGAGAAATCAGTTTCTGTTGTTCATAAGCCATCCAGCCTATGGTGCTTGGTCATAGTAGCCCTAATTAACTAAGATACGTATTATATAAAAAGTTTCTCAGTGACCATAAGATATACCATTAGAAGTGAAGCTTTTCAGCCTGGGGCATGTAGTAAGGTAAGATTTCGCTTATCTCCACAAAAAACGGGCAGCTTAATCACCTTTTAGGCTGGAGGAAGGCATTTTCCTCTAAGGCTTTTGCTTGCTTAAGTGAAGTGTGGACAATTGGGAGTGAGTAGGGTTGCTTAAGACAAGAGCTAAGGACTGAGAGCTGCTGTAGGGGTCTAGTTTCCTGGTTTGTGCCACATACGACCCTCAGCCTCATCCTGTGCAAATGGAGAAGCAACCTTTGTAAAATATCAGGCTGTGAGAGTATCCACAATTCAGAGTCAAGACTTAAATAAGTGTATGGAGCATCAGGCACTAAGAAATTAGAGACACAGTTGACACCCACCCTGTCTCTTCCCTCGAACACCTCGGGATCATGCAAGGTATAGAGTATGGAGAGGGAACAATAGAGACAGAAGGTACAAAACAAAACAAAAGCAGCCATGATCACATTAGGGTTAGGGGTATGAGAGGGCTAAGGACAAGATGCTTGTGGGAAGAGCACAGAAACTCATAGATAACGGACTAAGGGATCTACACGAAAACCATTTTGGTCTTATTAATCTGTTATGAGACAAGAAGAACTATAGCAGAGCTACAATTAGAAATGGATTGTTTTATAAATTGTTGCATCATAAAGACACATGCACACGTATGTTCACTGCAGCACTGTTTACAATAGCAGAGACCTGGAACCAACCCAAATGCCCGTCAATGATAGACTGGACAAAGAAAATGGGGCACATATACACCATGGAATACTATGACACCACAAAAAATGATGAGTTCGTGTCCTTTGTAGGGTCATGGATGAATCTGGAAACCATCATTCTCAGGAAACTGACACAAGAACAGAAAATCAAACACTGCATGTTCTCACTCATAGGTGGGTGTTGAACAATGAGAATACATGGACACAGGGAGGGGAGCATCACACACTGAGTCTGTTGGTTGTGGGGGGTGCTAGGGGAGGAACAGCAGGGGGTTAGAGAGGTTGGGGAGGGATAACATGGGGAGAAATGCCACATACAGGTGATGGGGGAATGGAGGCAGCAAACCACCTTGCCATGTGTGTACCTATGCAACAATCCTGCATGATCTGCACATGTATCCCAGAACCGAAAGTACAATAAAAAAAAAGATAAACCATTAAAATAAAAATATACATACAGAAAAAGAAGAAATAGATCGTTTTGTGTTAAAAAATTAAACAAAACAAAAACAAAACAAAACCAGGGTAGTATAGCTGCAGGCAAGAGACTCTTTGCTATGTTGCTCTCTATTCTGTCATGTCCATTAGATTTGATGGGACCTTAGCAAGGTTGACTCATCAAGTCCTCTTTCCATCTCCTTTCAAGAGGAGCCTATGAAATAAAATTGCTGTATGTGTGTGTGTGTGTCTGTGTGTGTGTGTGTCTGTGTGTGTGTGTGTGTGCCTGTACACATATACACGAGTGTGGAATTGTTCCAATGATGAACTAAGACTTCCTGCTTCTCACAACCTTCTCAAGGCCATCAGCACATTAATGAAGGAAGCACATGACTAGAGGTCCTGAAATGTTTTAGCCCATAGCATGCTTCCGTAAAGATGCGTTTTCAGAGGTGTCTAAAGAATAAAACTGGCTGGGGCTGCCTTGGTCTAATCAGTCCCATTGCTTTGCTACTTTAACAACGACGTTTACTTCTGCCACTAGCGAGTGTGAACACTCAGGCCTGGCTTTGTATTCCAGACTGACACCCAATCTAAACCAACGGATTCATTAGTGTCCAGCACGTTGAGGAAATGAGTAGGCTTGGCTGAAGAACACTAGTGCAAATTAAATAAAGCTTTGGAAATTGTGTTGAGATTTCTGGATTGGTTTTCCACAGTTTCTCTTCAAACGCTTAGATTCATAGAGAGAGAGAGAATTTTAATACTGTGAGTCACTAAATGGGAATCCAGGATTTCTTTTTACAATTATTATCCCTCTTCCTCACTCCTATAATGTAAGATTAGCAAATTCAGACACTGCCGAGGGTTAGATGTCGTTTGCTCAGGTCATAGGTAACCAAGTCTCCTATGTGTAGGCTCTATCAGGCATTGCCCAGGAAAATAGGAAGAAAACAGGGTCCCATTCCAAGGAACCCACTGTGTAAGGGGAAAGATGGCTATGGAAACAAACATTACCAATCCAGTGAAATGAAGGAAACTGTGGAATAGACACTATTTTATCAATGTTAAGGAGGTCGGGATGAGGAAATTCGGAATGTGCTTCACGGAGAAGTCTCCTGAGAAAAGCTCAGGGGTCTGGTGAGGACAAAAACAAAGCTCAACATTTTGAACTAATGTCCATGCTAAACTGTATAAATAGAGAAATAGAGAAATAAATGGATGGTGCAGAAAGATCAAAGCAATCATGTTTAAATTACATTGGGTTTATATTCTGGGTTAGTTACATGCCCTTGAGAAAGCTATTTTTCACTGTGGGTCTAATTTCCCTATCTTGAAGAAAGGGACCACTGCCTGTTTTCTTAGGTGGAATTAAGTAAAATATTACAGAAAAAAAATTTTTTTAGTCCACTTGACATGTGATAGACTCACAATAAATAATTGCTCAATAATATTCATTCAATAGCAGATTGATGATATCGGCTTGAAGAGAAAAGTGAAAGAAAAATATTAGTAATAATTTAGGTTTAACAACAACTATTTTGTCTGCTTAAATAGTTGTCATAAGTAAAGAAAGAAATGACAACATTCTGAGAATTGATGATTAAGAAAGAAATGTTCTTTAGTGAAAGCACAAAAATGTTGCTCTGTTGATAGCTATGCAGCGACAGATGACAAAGAAAAAGCAGAATAAAAAGCATGAAGTGGCTCTTAATCTAGTGTTTTTAAAGGACAACTATTATAAGATAATTAGCCTTTGTGTTGCCTTTAGCAGAGAACCTTAAGAACTAAAGTAAGAAAAAATAGCAGGTGATGACAATCTTAAACAAAACACATGGGTTTGCCTAAATGAATAGGGCCCGCTGGCCTGTGTCACCAATGGCCCGCTGACAATGCAGAGTCCTTCTGCTGCTTATGTGGAAATGTGTGTAGCTAAGGAGACTTGTCTGGGGGTGAGGAGCCGGCAGGAGCAGGCTGCTCCAGTACGACTGAATGTGTGAAAACATTCCTAGAAAGGCGCCTTCCTGGTTGGGGAAGGGCTGATGGGGATGAGAGCTCCCATGAGAGTTCAGGAAAGGACAGAGTGCAAGTAGCATTGACCCTACCCAGGGGACATTGTCTCAGGTCACTTTAATTCCTTCATGAGATGACAAAGGACGGCTGCCAATCTGAACTCAGGCAATCTGAACAAAAAGATATGCCTCCCCTTAAAGACCAATAATTTCGTCTATCATAATGGTACATTCACTTCCTAACAACCATGAACAAAGGCCTTTCCTTTTATCCCCTCTCACTGCACAAATCCGTATTTTGCTCAGGGATTGAGGACTCACATGCTGGACTAGGCATGAGAGGTGTGAACTGGCATAAGTGGGGTTTTGTCCTGCTCTCTGGGAGCTGTCTCCTGAGGGATGCAGCCAAGTCAATGAGCAATAACAATGCCACCTGCACACTATGGAGAGCTCCAGGAGCACTTGAGAGCTAGTGCCTCATTCAGGGCACACCAGGTTAGGCAGAGCTCAACATCCACCTCTTAGTTCCTCCACCTCTTGGCTGTTTGTCCCATGAGGGTTGGTGGCAGGACACTGCTCATTCGAGTCTCTTAGAGATGCAGACTGACAGAACAGCTACTCTCTGGAGTAGTGCCAGTCACCAGGCTAGCAGGGAGGAGATCATGCACTAAGTATGGGCTGGCTCTTAAAGCTTCAGATCAGGTGACCACACATCAGTTCCCTTTGCTTTTGCATGGCCCCGCTAAACTCCAACTAGGAAGGAAAGCACGTCCCATCAAGTGCCTGGAAGAGAGAGAGAGCCAAGGCAAAAGGCATACATGCAGTGATTTACTATGGAGAAGGAGCAGTGGATTGGGACAGAGCTAGACAGCCCTTAAAGAATGATACAGTCTGAACCTGATAAGAAAAGGGAGAACGTAGAAGAGTTCCAGGCAGAGGGAACAGAATGTGCAGGGGTGTGAATGCCCACATTCCTGACTTATCTGGGAACAAAGGGTGGTCCTGAGGTCAGATGATGAGGTATGTGTACGGAACAGAGAATGGCTAACGATGAAGCTTAATAAATTAGAATGTGAGAGCAATCCTGCAGAACTTGAATTTCAGCACTACTTTTATTATTTAAAAAAAAAAAAAAACTAAAAGGAGAGCCAGTGGGCACCCACTATGTGTATTAAACATTCTAAGTTAATCAAATGCATTATAATGAAAATAATCAGTACCTGCATTATCATTTAATCCTGGCTATTCTATGAAATGGAGAGCCTTAGGTTCCATGGTTTTTCAGTCAACTATTATTTCTTGGGTGACCACTGTCTGCCAGGCATTGGTTCAGCAGACAGATTTAGGGGGCAGGGGGAGCTCTAGACAAAGTCCCCATCCTCCTACAGTTTAATCTATTAGAACAAATTAAATGTTAATAAATGAGTGTACGAAAAACACATAATTAAAAATCATGGAAGAATACTTGAAGTTTAGAGAGAATTAACCTGCCCAAGGTGATACTGTAATAAAGCAATATGGCTAGGACTTGACCTTTTCTTGCATCTAAACGTCCTGCACTTAAACATTAATATTATGAATAATGGAAATCCATGGAACATTCTGCATCAGGGGCTGTGCAATAACCTTATTATATTTGTGTTTTACAAAGATTTCTCAGGTTAGCAAGAGAGATTAACATAGAGAAATATTGCAGATTGCAAACGTCTGTAAAAGTGACAGAGCTGGGAAGGAAAACAACAGAAGCCAGAAAGATATAAGATTTGTATTTTAGCTGAAGATTGCAATAAAAGAGAAGTGATGAAGCTGATCAGGATCAATCTCCAATTGTAATATACAAACAGAAGTGTAATTGTTGCCCAAAGGCAAGAGGGATCAATTCAGAGTTACCATATTCGATTCATTTTCCTCTTTCATTGTTTCAAATGTCTTTGTGCCTCAGTTTCCTATTCTGTAATTATTTTACCTGTGAGCATGTGACCTAGTTTCTGGCCAAGGGCACACAAGGGGTGGAAAATATTCTGGCATTTGAGAAAGACTTCCCTCTGTAATTAAAAGAGAGTCCTTCTCCTCCCAGGCCCCCTGCACTTTGCTCTCCTCCTACTTTAGAGCAGAGTGATGAGATCAGCTGCTTTGGAACACTGTGGCCCTTTAGCCACCTGGAGGGGAGGATCAGCCAGAAGGCAGAGGTGGACTGGAAGGCAATAAGCAGGTAGATCTATGATGACATTTGCAATCTGCTTTTCAATCAAAATCAGGCTTACCAGCAAGAAAATTAATCATTACTATTAAGTGCCGCATTAGAGACACTTAACCACGTAAGAGGCTCTCTAATGGGTGCTTTGCATACATTATGAAATGTGATTCTCACAACAAAAGTCCATAAGGAAATATAATTCCATTTTTCAGATAAGACAACCAAGGTTCAATGATGCAAAATCATTTCCCCAACACGAAATACTTCAAATAATGCACTCCCTTTTGGATCAGGGAACATTCTCTTGTGCCCAGAGCTGCCATGAATGTCAAACTGCTTGGTGAATGGAGCTCTGGTCCCAAGAATGATCCTGCATCACAGAATCACCGGTGACAATGCACCCATTACCCCAGAAAGGATCAGTTCCCATGGTGCAGGCAGGCAGGGCTTAGGAACATGAGGGAGGCCAGGACACATCATGTAAACCATTAAAACCAAACCAAACCCCCATACAGTGAGAGGACCACCACAGGCACCATTGCCTATCCCTCCACAAGACTGCATTCCGGTCCCTTGTCTTCAAGTTTCATCTGTGATCTTCGGCTGTCACAGAAACAGACTGGGGAGAAGGCACATGGCTCACTGTTTCTATCATGCCCACCTGCATTCTAGTTGGAATACTACAGTTTTATGTCTTTCCTTCAAGGTCATGAGGCATTGTATTGGGGTGCTGAGAAGCTGGGAGGCAGGGAGGAGTGGCATGTACCACTCTCAGTGGGCGGGCTGCACTGGGATTAACTCAGGGGCTGCTGAAGACCACTCTGTCATAAAACGTCGCTGGACTTCCATCCTCTTCAAACCTTTTCTTCTGCTTCTCATGATTTTTCTGTTCTCTTGCCTTGTATTCTCTTCCCTTCTCTTACCCTCTGTCCATCTCATCCTATCTCCCCGTTTCTATTCCTCTCCCTTTACTTTGTCTGCATCTTCCCCTCACTGTTCCTTCCATATTTTGCTACATTGCTGCATGTAATTTGTTGGCCTAGAAAATGAATAATAGTGCTTACCTGAACTATATAAATTAAGACTAAAGAAACAAAGGGCAAAAGACTGAGACACTTTCCCATGAATAGGATGCATAAAATGTAGTGGCCAGTTGCGGTGGCTCACGCCTGTAATCCTGGCATTTGGGAGGCTGAGGCAGGCAGATCATGATGTTGGGTGTTCGAGACCAGTTTGGCCAACACAGTGAAACCCCATCTCTACTGCCAAAAAAAAAAAAAAACAAGAAATTAGCCAGGTGTGGTGGTGTGTGCCTGTAATCCCAGCTACTCGGGAGGCTGAGGCAGAAGAATCACATGAACTCAGGAGGTGGAGGTTGCAGTAAGCTGACATTGTGCCATTGCACTCCAGCCTGGGAGACAGTGCAAGACGCCATCTCAAAAAAAAAAAAAAAATAGTTTGTGATACCACATGTTCTCACTCGTAAGTAGTAGTTGAACAATGAGAACAAATGGACGCAAGGAGGGGAACAACACACACACGGGCCAGTCAGGGGTGGGGGAAGAGGGGAGGAGTGCATTAGGACAAATAGCTAATGCATCCGGGGCTTGAAACCTAGAAGATGGGTTGATAGGTGCAGCAAACCACTATAGGACACATTTACCTACATAACAAACCTATACATTCTGCTCTTGCATCCCTGGACTTAAAATAAAATAAAATACAAGAAAATTTAAAAAAAAAAAAGAAAAAATAGGGGCCTTCTAGTAAGAGAACATTTATGGTAGGGGCACATTTAATCCATTAAAAATATAATTTGGAAAAACACCTGTAGTTTTTGGTCTTTGTGACGTGACACTGAATTTGCAATCCAGAGGCCTTCCTTGTGTTCCCTCACCATTAATGGCATCTTTAAAAAAAAAAACGGTGACTGTGAACCAGACACTGTATAAGCGCATGATATAACTTATTAATTGAATGTACATGAAATAAAATCTGTGCTGTAATTTTAATTGAGCTCATTTTGCAGATGTGGAGCCTGAGACGTTGAGCTGTGAAGTAGCTCACCTCTTATATCATGGCTGAAAAGTAGCATAGCAGATTCTAACCAGATTTCTCCAGCTCTTTAAGCCTTCACACAGATCATAATGCTCTTCTACCTTCTTTCTGGCCCATACTTCACGTAAACACCCTGCTAGTAAGCAGCTCAGGTTAAATGAGGAGTCATTGATATTACACACAACAGAAACTGGTTATTTTGGCATGAGCAATACCTCACTACTGAAGAAAGCATGAAACTCTGCTTTGGAAAGTCCACATGCAACAAAACTCTTGTTAATTTAGTTCCCCATCAGTCTATCACCTGAAATGGAAACCCAACATTTTCACCGCCCTCCTCAGAAAGACATGCTCCAGCAGTCACAGGGAGCCTGTCATTCTGAGGAGGGCTGTGTTCATCTACTTGCGGGGAGCGGGTCTGAAAGGTTCTCTAACAGTTTTATCAGCTTTTATTGCAGGAGCAATTTCAGGTGTGAGTTTTCAAAGCACAAAATGTCCCTTCAGTGTACTCAGTGGAACCCTGTGTGAGCCTAGCCTTTCTAATTCCAGCCCTACACTAACAAGCTTGGAGCAATATTTGTATTTAATAAGTTTCTATCTTAGCAGACTGAACACTACCCTGGTGACCTCACAAGGTTGAAATACCTTCTTCCTGAAAGGTGTTAAAAATAATCTGGCTTATGCTTTGGTGACATAGGAAAGAATCGGGCTCACTTCTTTAATACTCAGAGTTCTGTTTTGATCTATGCTTCTTTTGCTCCTTTTAAGCAAAGAAACAAGCTTCCCTTGGTTTGATCGTTCTGTTGCTTAGCTCACCAAGGAATACAGTCCTTCTCTTTTGCCTTGGACCATACCCCCTGGACAAATCATTTCACCTTTAAGACTACACTGCTTTATCTTCCTATGGCACAAGAACTTTCAGAAAAGAATCTATCAGAATTGCTACCAGAAATATAGGGATGCTAATAAAATACAGGGTGTCCAGTTAAATTGAAATTTTAGGTAAACATGACACATTTCATACTATTTAGTATCTGAGACATACCTATACTAAAACATTATTTGTTGTTTGTCTGAAATTCAAATTGAATTAGGTGTTCCATACTTTTATTTGCTAAATCTGACAACTCTACACAAGAGAAAACATATTGAGTATCATGCTAGGTTCTACATATTGGCCATCTCCCTCAATCCTCATTAGAGTATGGAAAAAAAACTGAGGCTCAGAAAAATTGTCTATTACTCAGAGTGACACAACCAGGAAGAGCCAAGCCAAAAATTCAAACATATATGACTTCCAGAGTCATGTTCTTTCAACCACAAAAAATAGCTCCAAAATCTAATCTCAGAAATCTGTAACCAACACCCTCCCCTCCTTCCTAGCCAGGACACGGGGAAAGATCTGGTTTTAGAAGTAATTCAAATTAAGTGCAAGCCAGTTTTCCAGAGGAGGCTCCCAGCCCACTCTCATTCCCTGCTACACAAGTATGTACTTTTCAGAGCACAGCTAGGCAAGCACGCCTTTCATTTCAGCTGCATCTGTAATCACCTTTCTCTCACTGTATTTTAACTGCTGATACAGAACTTTGATTTACCCTCCTAAACTAAAGAGTGAAGACATTTACATAAAACAACCTACTGCAGGGTGTACACGTACCTCATCTGCAGGAATTCTAGAGGAAATTCGACAAGACATAAAATGCTGAAATAGAAGTTCTTGAGGGATGAAAGGAGATGTGAATGTTTTACATCTAAATGTATTACTTTGCTTATAGAAAATATGTGCTACTCAGTTCTCCAGGGATTTAACACATCTCCATCTTGAGCCATCTGCTCACAGCAGGTAAAGAATCACGTCTCTGGGTCCAGAGTCTGCCACCTTTACTCTAGGCATCTCTAAGAAAAGTTTCCTCACTTCTGGACCTCAGTATCCTTAAATATCAAATGAAGATGGTAAGAGCTCCCCTGTGGCCTTCGCAGGACTGGGCACGAGAGATAGAGGAGGCAGTGGGTACTGTCACATTATGTGAAAGTAAGGAATTATCTACTACATTCTTTTCATGCCAGAGTGCTTTTGCACAAGCAGACCAGGATCTATTCAGCAAAGGGCTTGTATTAATATGCCAGTTATTCAGCTGGACTGACCACATTGGGAATCCCCAAAATAGACAAATGAGTTTTCAACAAAGGTTTGAGGGCTATGCAATTTGGACTATGCTTTCTCCTTCTTCAGCTGTTCTTACCATGTCTCTCTCTTTTCTTAAATATTTCTTTCACCGTGAAGCTTTTCCTAACTCCCCCAGACAGAAATGCTGCCCGTTTCTTCTTTTCTGAGCAATATACTGTTCTAGAAACTAGAGCAAACATACACGTCCAGGCCCCTGCTCTCCTGGAGCACATATTGTGGTGGGGGAGTGTGAGAAAGTAAGCAAATAAGCCAATCAAGTAACAAGGTGACTCCAGGTAAACATACTTGGTACCCAATTATGCTACTGAAGAAATTATTGCCATGAAAAAAAGAAATAGGGTGATGAAAGGGAAATATTCTTGGGATGGTCCATCTCATGAGACAGGCAGAGATTGCTAATTTATCTGACTCCCATACTAAACTGTAAATTCATCAAGGACAAGAACTATTTCTTCATCTCCTGCACAACTGCCTTGTGAACAACAATCAATAGCAATGGTGGGGGCAGATTTGGGAGAAGGTGTACCAGAGTCTCCAAGGGCACAATACACTTTACACTTGAAACACATTAAAATATATATACTTTTCATAATACAAAATGAAATTTTATAATTAAAATGTCATTGCCAGATAAAGAAATTAAAGCCTCAAAAATATTTCCATGGATGATGGATACAGACTTAAAGTAAGTTAATAAGCACAAATATAGACTGTTCCTGGCACATAATAAATGACCAATTATTATCGTGCAGGAGAATCCCCTAAACCCAGAAGGCAGAGGTTACAGTGAGCTTGGATCTTGCCACTGCACTCAAGCCTGGGCGAAAACAGTGAGAATCTGTCTCAAAAACAACAACAAAACAAACAGGTTGTGAACGTCAGAGTTCTGAGTATCAAAACTCAACAGTTAAGGCATCCCGACCACACTCCTCAATCACTTTAGTTGCCTAATCATTTAATCATTTGAGATCATGTTTAATGTATTTCATGCTGCTCTATAATTTCCTTGCAGAGTAGTCCTTGATTGGTTTTGTTCATCAATGTACTCTAACACCTAATGCAATGCCAGGTACATGGCATACAATAAATGTGCTCAATAGCCAATTTTGTTAAAATTGAAAGTACAGCCCAATACCAAAAACTATCTCACAGATGATAGTCTCAGAATACAATCAAACTCCCACATAGAAAATATTTTATGTTGGATAATGAAACTTAACTTTGTGTTATATCGAGCCAGAGACTGAACCGCAGACTCCCTGGCTACCAGCCTAAGCTTCCTCCCCAGTATCCTGATGTTTCCTATCACCTTCCCCTAATTTTTATTTGTTTTTTAATCCTTAGCACATCACTATCTAACTAGGAGAGATTCTGCTTATCTGTCTTGCTTTTTGTCTGTCTCCTGCCCTGGAAGATATGCACAAGGGCCAGGACTTCCATCTGTTTTGTTCCCTACTATGTCACCAGTGAACAGAACAATATGCGGTACATGGCCGGAACTCAATAAACATGTGTTAAAGGAGTAAACGTGATTGCTGCAACCGTTTACAGAGATAGGAAGAAGCAGCATCCCGAATAGAAGCTCACTCTGTAAATGTAAACGGTAACTAACTAGAGCATTGTCTGCACTCCGTGCCCCCTGCACTCTCGACATTCTCAATAAAGCACTGTCTTGAATCTCATATTCCAATAAAATTTCCCTTATGTCCTGGGTCACCGGAGGCCATACATTGGAGGCCTTTGTGACAGATATAAGGCTTACACACAGAAGCCTTTGGTTTGGTCCACATGGTGTAATTTAGGAATATGGAATTAGCTGCTGGCACTTGAAAGTGAGTAGATTCCACATAAAACTGTGAATTGACAGTCTATCTTGAAAAAAAAAAAAACCATAACCAGATCTGACAAGACCAGACCTGAAGTCCCACCTGCAGCCCCTGTGCTGGGTCTGGGCTACAACCCCCATTTACCCAGGCACAGGGCCCGAAGCCTGTTCCACTCAAGCTATTACTTGCCTGGCTGCTGAAGTCATTAGAGTTTGCGACCCCTGCTGGAAAACTACCAAAAAGCACGTATTAGAGAAAAAGAAAGATGCCCACTGGGATCTATTTCTGTTATGTTCAGGCTATCGCTTGGAAGAATAATGTATTCATTTTTCTAGACTTCTTGTAGTAGCACATAACTATTGACAAAATATAGCCCAGTAGATATTATTCTAACGATCTGAAAAAGCTATAGACTTCATCCGCCATGAGTAGAGGAAGCTAAGGATGCTTCAGGCTGGAGACAGGCCTAAAGATGAATGGGGAGAGGCTGTATATCAGCTGGTTGCAATTCTGGCTAAGTCACAGAGAAAGGGAATTCGCTTGAATACTATGGGTTGCCTCTAGGAATTGCTGAGAAGCTGAAAAGTCAGGATTGGAAAATGAGAAGGAATAAAAGAAACCTGGGCACCAGGGGCACGTCAAGATGGTGTGGCAGAAAAGGCACCTCTGGGACCACACCTTGGGACATTCATGCTGCTGTGGATGCCTCTTGATCCATGACCCAAGGTGGTAAGTAAACACTCCAATATCCCTGTGTCCTTTAGCTAGTTTTTCAAGATTCCAGGACCCAGGTGGGATCATTCAACTAAACCCTAGTTCAGGGCTGGGAGATAGGGACAAGGAGAGAGGCCCATCTCCCACCAAAAAAAAAAAAAAAAAAAAAAAAAAAAAAAAAAAAAAAAAAAAAATCCTTCTATGAAGGGAAGGTTGTGCTCCCTAAATAGGATATTTGGTTCCAACTGCTCAGAAGGGTTTTAAGTGATTCTGAAGAGAGAGGGCACTACAAGCACGAATGCAGAGTGGAATAAGAACACGCAGTCCTGAATTCTAGTCTGGAATCCTTTGTACCTTTAGAAAATTAATTAAGTTTTTCGAACTGCAGATTCCAAATCCTTAAATTAGAAATGATGCCATCTGCTCTCCAGGGTTGCTGTGAAGATTCAGTCCAATCATTCATTCAATTATTCCAAACATATTTATTGAATGTCTAAGCACCAGGCAGGCATTGAGTTAGGTTCTGGAGAACGTGTTTGGGACAACACCTAAAATGAAATTGGGAGCCAGTGCATTATGCTGATGAAAGATTTAGACAAGGGAGACCCAGGTCATCTCATGACACTGGTCATGTTTTACTTTTCCCCAGTAGAGTCACTCCCCATTTGTGACTTTTCTCCTTTTGTTTTGATTAATCAACATCAGGGCCCTCTCTTCAACCAGATTTTCTTAAGACATATACGGTGTAATCTGTTAAAAAGAAAAAACTCTAAAAATTGGCTGTGATCCTGAAAACAAGAAACAAGTCATTCTGAGAAGCAGTGAGGCCTGGTGCTTGCAGCATTCAGGTGAAGTGATCATAAGAAGACACTGGCTAATTATATGAAATCTCTCCCACATAATGTTTAGCATATGTAATTTACTCAGACATAGGCAAACTACAATTAAGATGAACATTAAAATAGATCTACAATAAAAACTTAATTTTTTTGATTTTTTTACCCTTTACAATTGCACAAGTGTTTTATCATCAGCAAGATGCTTTTCGTATACAGTTTCTCACTTTCTCATAATAACCCTTTCATCACTATTTTGCAGAGGAAGAAACATAGGCTCAGGGAAGGAGAAATTGTTTGCCCAAGGTCATGGGGCAAGAAGTTGGCTTTAAATCCATTTTGCACTCTCTTGCCTTCTGCCTTAAGAAAAGAGCAGCCTCAATGAAAGCACTAGGTCATGTAGCAAGGTTGAGCAAAAAAAAAAAAAAAAAAAAAAAAATGGGGAATAGCCCTGATCTTTTCCAACACCAGCTGGAAAGTTACTGCATTTCCCTGGAAGCGGTTAAGAAGTTACTACTCTCCTGCAACAACTGTCTCTAACATAGCCTCTCAGGCTTAGATTCAGGCCTGGAAACCTGGTGCCTGAGCACCCACCTAGGGTACAGACTGAGTTTCATCAGGACGTCCAATACATCTTACTGTGCCTTCCTCCAAACCTTAGCCCCATAGACAGACATGATTTAGCAACCATGGTGGGGATATGCCATCGTGGGTAGATGCCATGGTCTAGGAAAGGCACTGTGCATGGATTAAGCAATTTATACCACCCAGTACATCTTTCTAAGCCCCTTCCTAGTCAACATCAAGTTTCAATTCAAGGCGAGAAAAAGTTCCACGTAGCTTTTCCCTTCAGAGGGCCCCCAGGACTTTTCCAGTAAAATAATTTCTTATTTTAATGAGAAAAGTACATGCTCCAACTTTTGGAGGGATCCGGGGAGAGTTTGAGACTTCATCCTAGGCATATTGACAGGCGAGTAAAGAGCCCTTCCTCAGATACAGTCTCAAGGTACCTCTTTCTCTTCAGCTTCTCAGAACAAGAATCTTCCATCTTAAAACTACAGAGCACTGTATACCCTGCGGTTTCACAGAGGATCTAGAAGCACAGCTGACTAAGCCTTACTAAGGAATCTTCATCTATGCTGCTGTTGTCATTAACTGCTTCCACTTAAGACTGCTTAGTCATGAATTTGTCCATCCCTGTCAAACTCAGCTGAGTTAGATGGGCTAACCCAAACCTGGAAAGACTCTTTTAGAAATTATTCTTTCTCTGCTTAGCGCTGGAGAAAACCTTATGTAACACAGTGGTCCATTTCAATGTTATTTCTGCAATCCTGTGGGGGAAAATCTAAGCGCTGGATATACAAAGGGAAGGGTAAGGCAAGGCTTTGCAGCCAAGCACGCGTGGCTCCTGGAATTTCAGTAGGTAAGGCTTATTCCAATTGCACCCAGTGTTACCCAATATTACCAGAAACGCAGAAAGCAAGAAAACAATCTAAACGCCAAAGGATGCGCTTTGCTTTAGAAATGCAGGGAGGAAGAAGTTAGGTTATTTTTCCCTCCTTTTTTTTTTAAGATGGAATTCCTAGAATTAACCCTTGAGTGGAAGGATTTCAACAAAATAAAATGAGATTTGCCTCCAAAACAAGAACTTACGGGTGGGAATGAAGGATCCTACTGGTGTCAGACTGCTGCCACAGCAGTCCCCGAGCACCCAGCGCCTGAGAGCGAGAGCGTGGGGACTCATCTGGGGACTCTCTTCCTGGACTAGTGGCGGGAGTCTCAGCGGAGCCAGTGTTGGCGGGGTTTCCTTTCCGGGCTAGGGCTGAGGGAGGAGAAGAGGGAGGACTGATCCTTTGGCTTCTAGGCCACTCTCCCCGCCACTCCTTGAGGCTGCTCCATGCTAGCAGGAGACTGCTTCTGGGAGCGCAGCGCAAAACAGTGGATTTGAAGTGGCCTCCCTAGAATCCCCCCAAAAGCATCTTGGCACAAGTTGTAGATAAAAATAGCTCTGCATAACCTTGTGGGAAAGGAAGGAGAGAGACTCTCGCCAGGCGAGGCACGGGTACCACTGGCTCTGCAAATCGGGAGGTGGAGGGAGGGATGCAACCCTTGGCGGAAGAGAGCTCCCCGAGTGTGTGAAGAATCACTGGCTCCCAGGGGAGAGGATGAGATGGAGGACCTATAGCTCCAGCAAATAACTGCAGCGCCCAGCACACCCCATCCCGTGCCAGCACCAGGCTTTGGCTAAGGCTTCTTCATCCCATCATTCGCCTACGTTCTGGGTCTGTTCTCCGCTTCCCGGGACAGCCTGAGGCCAGAAGGAGGAGCAGCGCGAGGTCTGCCGCTTGGCTGGAAGAGCGCACCTGGCGAGGTCAGGCTAGCGAATAAGACCCTTCTTAGGAGCTGGGGGCAAGGGGCTCCAACAGCGCGGGTTTGCGTCCCGCCATCCCGCCATCCCTCACCTCCAGCCACTGCCACTACCCAAGGTCCCGGAAGCAGAAACCGACAAGGAGAAAACAAAAATCAGTAAAAAGTAACATGAAAAAATCAAGAGCCTCATGTAATTGGCATTGGGGACAAGAGGCTTACTTATTGTCAGGCCTGTCGCCTCAATCGCTCTCCTTGGGAGATGCCTGTCTCCAACCAAATGCAAAGGCAAATCCGACCAAAGCTTCTCCACCCCAAAGGCTCCCTCTGCCGAGTTACTTTTGCAGACTGCGTCCCCGCCCCAGTTTCTGGCCCTAGGTGATACCTAGGCTCCTTAAAGCGCTGCGCTCTCGCTGCCCCCAGGGTCCTAAGGTGAAGCTGCGGTCGCGGAGCAGCCGGCAAGAGCGAACCTCCCGACTCTGCTGGAGGGAAAAACATTCAACCCAGTAAAAGTCGGAAATCTGGGTCCCAGTCCTTACAGATCAACTCGTCCAGAGCAGGGGTGCTAGGGCAGGAGGTGAAGAGGATGGGAAAATCCCCAGTCTCTTCTTCCTTGTTCCCTCTGCATCCACTCCACCTGCTCCAGCCCCGATTCTTCTTGGGTTCCGCACTTGCCCGAAGTCCAGGACGCCAGCCGAAAGCGCCTTGGAGCTCCCTACACCTGCGTCCTACCACTCTCCAGCCTAGCGGCCCCCACCCCGCGCGCGCCGCACTCACCTGAGCTGCGCAGCCGTCCCGCCCGTCGGGCGCCCTAAATAGGCTCTTGGGTTGGGCCATGGGCAGCACTGCCGAGCACCCGCGGCGGGTGGAGCAAGTTTCAGGACGGCCCGGGGTGGGCGGGGGGCGAGAGGGCTCAAGCACCCACTGAGACCCAGCGGTGGTGGCAGCGGCTCCTGGCTGCCAGCGCGCCGAGGACCTTGCAGGCGGGCGTTTTGATGCTCAGTCCCGAGGAGGGGAGGAGCGGGAGGAGGAGCAGGAGCAGAAGGAGGGGACGGAGGAGGCCGGGCCCGGAGGGAGAGCGCGTAGGGCAGAGGAGGATCGCGAGCGCCCACTGCTGCCTGGCGCGCTCGGGTGCGGCCCTGAGTCCGGCCCGATGGGTGCCAGGTGCTTGTCTCTGCGCTCAGCGGCTCGGCCCAGCCCGGCCTGGCACGCAGCTCCAGTGGCCTGTCAGTGAGTAGTCGGTCCCGCCCACCCGGTGCGGCGGCCTCTTGGGTTTCAGTCCAAGGGGAGGGACTAGTGCTCCGGGAGGGTGAGGCGGCTGGGTTGGGTGACTGCTGTCACTGGTCACTGCCGACCTGGGACATCCCGTCTACTCCCTCCCGCCTGCTTGGTCTGAGCCCGAGCCTACCTCTTCTTCCCTAAGTCGCAGCTCGGCACTTGTACACGAGACCTGTGCTCCTCCCACGTGCGTCTGCACCACGCGTGTTCCCTCCCTGGCAGGTGACCCACCTTAGGCGCTGGCGCTCCTCCCGCCTCCCTGGAAGCAGGCGGTGCCATCCTCTCCGGCTCGCTGTGCAGCCGGGCTGGGACCTGAGAGGCGGCCAGGGCCGGAATCCGCGCTAGAAGCCGGCTTTGGAGAGCGCTGTGTAGCCATTGAACACGCCTTCTCCTTGGGTTTCGCGTCGGAGAGAAATTTGCCAGGAGAGCGCGGAGAATTCAGCTTTTCTTTTTTGCTAGTGCACTAGGATTGCACACGTCAGCTCTGAAATAAAAACCAGGGTCTCCCTGCCCCGCCCCCCTGTTCCGGAAGCTGAGAGGTTCTGTGGGAGAACCAACTGCACTCAGTAATTCGATTTAAGATTTATGGTTTGAGAGGCGTGGGGTTGGAATCGCCTCAGAGAAACGGGCTTGCCCATAACCTGAGCCAAAGGAAGTTTCCCTCAAGGGCAGGTCAGCAGTCATACCCCCCAAAAAGCAAATGCACAACAAAGTAACTTCCTTTAAATAAGATTTCAATAGTTTCCATGTCTTCCATATTAGTAGATAATATTTGGAAGAGTTCAAATTTGTGATTTATGTTTAAATATATTTCACCAACATTGTTTAATTTTAAAATATTTTCCCATCTAAGAGAAGGTTCCTGTAGGAAATTGGCTCCTTAAGTCATACACAGATTACCCTTGCACTTTGACAAAGCAAAGCAGTGTCTTTTTGATAAAGCCAGAAGCATCCTGGAAGCTGAGACCTAACTGTGCTTTTGGAAAATAAGCTTTTAGGAGTTGAATGACCTTGTCTACTTCTTTGAGTCAGAATAATGTTGGCATGTCTATTTTAGTTAAAAAAAAAAAATACAAATTCTAAAAAGTGACTTTAAAGCCCCACTTTGAAAGCCTTAGCATTTAAGCTAACATTAGATTTAAAAGAAGTGCTTTTCTCCCCCATTCTATGAAGCTGTGTAAAATCATATATGAGGTTGTGTGGGTCGAATGGAAGTCTAAGATAAAGCTCTGCCAATTACTGGTGTCTTTAAGCTTCCACCAGCAGCCAAGCACAGTGCAGATCATGAGTTCTTCAAAATACGGAGTGGTTTTGATGCTCTAAGTTGGTATGATTACTTTTTCTAAAGAGTTCAAAGTGCTTTGGTGCCATAGTATGAATTTCATTACCCATTGTGAGACACAAAGGGGGTTAGCAATGATTCTGTTTGCACCCTGGAAGCCAAAGGCAGGTTACTGACCTACTTAGTTACCTACCACAAGACCTTGAAAGAAACCGGAACCCCAGGTCTCCAGCCCTGAGTCTTTGTTAGAAGTTTCCATTTGCAGGAAATGATTGCCGGCACATGTGACAAGCTGTAGGAATTTGAGGACTAGCATTTTAGTTTTCCTCATTTCTTTCTAAATCTGAGCAATCATTCATTGATGAATAATCAGTGTTCTTACATTCAGATAAATAAAAGTATCAACTCGTCTATTTTGTTCTTACTTGGCTTTATATGTGTGTCAGGCACTTGCCACCTCTCCTAAATAGCTCTTCCTGAAGTCATCCGGTCATGAGTTAGATTTCTCATTTGGAAGCTCATACAGTACCAGGGATTAGCTCTCTTCCAACAAACAGGCACTGTATTGAAACATGTATTTAGGGATCTGTCTTCCCTGGTAGATTATAAATATCTTGAGCTTGGGTATCATGATTTAATGGTGAATACTCCATGGTCTCTGAATCCCAGAATCCTGTATGGTATCTGAAATACACTATGTTCTCCAAAAATAAAAATTAAAAAAAATGTAAATGGGACTTCCCTCAAGGAGTCAGGATTTAAGTCAATCCTGTTTCCCTTTCAAAGAAGTGGGCATGAGGATAGAGGCTCTAAGGAGACACAGTAGTAGTTGACTGGAAAAGTGGCTATCAGTCATAGATGTGTGGCCCAAGACTCTTTTTCTCAGTGCCAACAACTGAAAAATCAGACGGTTTTAGTGGAAGATCTCTGTACTGCTAATATTCTAAGATCTCAAAGTCTTTATTGAGCACCTAGTATGTATTCAACACTGTGCCAGTTACTAAGGAAAAGGTGAAAAATTAAGACATCTCCATTGCCTTAAGGGAGCATAAAATCTCAACTCAAGGAAAAACAAGGCTAACACCCATAGCCTACCTTTACAGAAACTCACAGAAATCAATTAACACAGTTGTAAACTGTTCAGACGAAGATAAAGACTCAAGGAGTGAAAAGGGGTGAAATAGAAACAAAAGCAACTGACCTATGAGTTTGGTCAATAATCAGTAATAATGCCAGCTAAAATGTATCTAAGGCTTATAGTGCCAGGTACTATGCAAAATGAATCATATTAGCTGCACCTTTTGTTCACTTTACAAATGGGGAAAGGGAGGTTTAGAAGAGTTTAGTGACTTGTTCAAGATAACATACTAATAAGTGGTAGGGCTGATATTCACATAGGTCTCACCTGACTCAATCAATCATAGAGATCATTAGCCCAGACCTCCCTATTTTATGCTTGAGGCAGTTTATCAGAGCATTAGAGGAGGAAGCTACCCTTCCAGAAAAAACTAGACTTCTAGTCCGGGGCTCTATATAATTGAATCATTTGTTTATGTTTGCTATTTTTGGGATTTTTCTCTTTCCCCCAAAATACATGATATCAGAGGGAGGTCAGGAAAAGGGGAGAGAGAGAAAAAGAAAGAATTTCCTTCTTCTGAAGATATTCAGAATACACAGTAGTCTACCTGCCGCCCAGACTCAATGGGGTTTTATTTGTAACCCCAGTCTATTGGGCTGCCCTATATAGCTTCTCTTCCCATAATGGCTGTTTGAATCTTTCAGGTTAATAGCATGAATATTAAAGACTCCCGTGGGATTCTTTATCAGCAAAGGAAATTGGAATCAGGTTAAAAATCCAATTTTAATAAACTTTCCAAGTCCTGATTTAGATGATGCACTAATGGCTCTTAATGCTGACTCATCTTAAAAGTCAAATGTATTTTTAAAAGGGAAGCTTGCTGGGTATTGTTTAATTGTACACTGCACATTACTGTCTTAGTAGAAAGAGATCATCTGTAAAACTGATGAGAGCCGATAGCAAATCCCACTATCCACAGAGCCAGTTGGGTAGAGGGAGGGGCGTTGGGTTTGAAAGACAATTTTCACTCGTTTGACCAAAACAAAGAGAGCGTGATTGCACTGTGTGAAAATGATATCCTCAAATAACTCCACTAATTTGATTGTGCTGAGGTCTAGAATTGTTTCTGTTTCTTTTGATTTGCTAATTAGATAGAGCAGTCTGCTAGTGAGAGGGGAAATGAGGGTCATAGCCATAAAACATGGAGGATCCTGGTTCCTTCCCACTCAGTTCACCCACCTTGTACCTCCCCAACCAGCCAATCCCAATTCCCAATTTTGTCTCTGTGTATGTAACAACAATCCATTGATCTATAACAAGTGGACTGTTTTTTTTTTCTTTCTGAAAACAGGAGTTTCAAGATTATCTACTTTATGATGCCCAATTTGACACATCTTGGCATATGTGGTTACAAGGTCCAGTTATGACTTTTATGATGTTTTCCTTTATGAACCCCCCTCCCTGCCTTGCCAAGTTAAAATTATATTTTATGACTACATTAGTATAAAGATGAATATATTTTCTTCTTTATTTAAATATCTTCTTTAACCTAAAAGTTTATTTTATTTTCTGATTTTTAAAAGAAATTAAATTATTTTTGGGAAGCCCTCGAAGCACCATAAGCCCTGAGAAGTGTGCCTGAGACTTCTAATGGAGAGTTTGGCCCTGTGAAGATGATATTGCAGAGGAGGAATGCTTATTTAATTTAGGTAAAGTATGCACGCTAAATGCAATTTCATAAAAAAGCTTGTAGTCTATTTGTTGTGTTAGATAACTACAGACAAATAAACTATTGCTTTTATTTGTTATCCTGTGTTATACTGTGGCCCAAATTACACATATCAGTGCTACAAAAATTGCAGTATTGCAGGCTTGAAGTGATCCCCTTGTTCAAATTACTAGGCCCTGCTGAGTGCTGGAATACCTTCAGGGCAATGGAAAATTGTGGCACTCTCTTTGATTTTAGGTTTTGGAACCAAAGCTGGCTGATTTTTTGATTAGCAGGTCTTGATGATTTTCTCTTTTACGCCTTATTCAAGGATACTGGGAAGCTCATACTCTTCAGGAAAAAAAAAAAGTTTTCTCTCCTGGCAGGCCCATCAGTTCAGTTGAATCAATGTTTATTAGATATGTCCCATATAGCAGCCACTGTGCTAGGTACGTGGGTAGAGATTTATGAAGAAGAATGAAATTCAATCTCTTACTTAAAGGGGCTCACAGATGTGCATGAACAGAAAAATTACAATTCAATCTAATAATTCTCATGAGCCCCTAGTTCTGTCTGTAATAGGAAGGTCCAAGGAGCATTTGAACTGTGACTCTCAGACCCTTACTTTGTAATCTCAGCTTCAATCAGCACATGCTGTTTCTAGCACCTCTCTTCTGTCTTGGAGTTCCCACTGAAGTCCTTGAGAGTATGTCACTATTGTCTCTGAAAACTGATAGTGCTGGCTTTTTCTTTCAAAGTCCTGTTTTAATTCTAGATTTGAAATAGCTCTAATGCTGCAAGAAGTCTCTTAGACAATGATATAGTTCTCTTTCCATAGACTTTGGAGCACTGTTCTTTTGGAAATGTTTATAATGACACTTACAAGAGCTGGCTATATGTAGTAACCTGCTTTGTGGTGGCAATATCTATTCTGTAGAATGCTTTGAAGCTTAGGCAATTAGTTACTTTCTAAAATTTTAATTTAATTATCTTTTAAGTTCCAGGATACATATATAGGACATGACGTGCAGGTTTGTCACATAGGTAAACATGTGCCATGGTGGTTTGCTGCACCTATTGACCCATCACCTTGGTATTAAACCACACATGGATTAGCTATTTATCCTGATGCTCTCCCTCCCTCCACCCCCTTGACAGGTCACTTTGTGTGTCGTTCCCCTCCCTGTGTCCATGTGTTCTCATTGTTCAGCTCCCACTTAGAAGTGAGAACACGTGGCATTTGGCTTTCTGTTCCTGTGTTAGTTTGCTGAGGATAATGGCTTCCAGCTCCAACCACATCCCTGCAAAGATAATCTTGTTCCTTTTTATGGCTGCATAGTATTCCATGACATAGTCCCAGCAATTAGTTCTTAATGAAAAAAAAAATAAACCTTTCACATTTAAAATAATCAAATTAGGATATCTCAATATATGCACCATAATAATGATTGTAAAGTAAGTTCTGTAAATTAATAAAAATAACTATTTTGTGTAAACAGAAAAATCTATCAGATGGAATGGGAAACAAGAAAGAGAAATCAAGAAGCAAATAAAAACATGGCATTTGTTGAGTAGCTGTATACTGGGAGATCTGAATATTTTCCTTTCCCCTAGTTTTATGTACAGAGAAGTAACTTCTTAAAGGTTGTATGTTCCAGCTTATGACTAGCAGTGAGGATTTTGAAACAGGTCAAAGTCAAGTTCTATGCTTTCTTCCTGTCTCATGATAGGATTCTCCTGTCCATACTCTACCTGCACATATATACTTCATAAAACTAGGAAGAGGACTCCAGTATTTTTTATGTCATTTCTTCAAAAAGAGATCTGAGTTCTTCATGCTTTCAACATGTACTGACACTCCAGGAATTTAACTATCCATAAGGTATTTAAATCCTATATTCATAGTATTATTATAATTGCACTGAGTCAACTAACTGACAAAGGAAAATGCTATGCTTAAAATCTCAGTTCGCCAGGCACGGTGGCTGATGCCTGTAATCCCAGCACTTTGGGAGGCAGAGGTGGGCAGATCACAAGGTCAAGAGATCAAGACCATTCTGGCCAACATGATGAAACCCTGTCTCTACTAAAAATACAAAAAATTATCTGGGGGTCGTGGCATGCACTTGTAGTTGCAGCTACTTGGGAGGCTGAGGCAGGAGGATCACTAGAACCAAGGAGGTTCACTAGAACCCAGGAGGCAGAGGTTGCAGTGAGCTGAGATCGCACCATCGCACTCCTGGCAACAGAGTAAGATTCTGTATTAAAAAAAAAGAAAAAAGCTCAGTTCTCAGTGTAATTATTTTTCTCTCCCCACATATAATCTTCCTTTAAATATAAAAGCTGTCATAGAGATGCAGTTTCCAGCAAACTTTATCTCACATTGAGGCTCTTGATTTTATGTGGTGTTTCAGATCAGCTTTTCTGTCAAGGGTCACCATTCATTCCAGCATCACCTAATGCTTTTGCTCTTAGTCTCTGTCCAGCATTAGGCTAGAACCTGGAGATGCAAAAGCAAGCTAGAGACAGTACCCTTGTTCTCAAGGAGCTAAATATCAGAGAGGTATTGTGTATTCTTTGGAGGATATAATGCCCTTCCCAGCTTTGGAATCTGCCTGTCTTTATGGATTCACCTCTTCCTGGCAGCCACTTTGAGTTGGCAGCAACACTCTGCCTGCCTCAGGAGATAGAGGAACTTATTTATTGATAAACTGGGGGAGAATGGCTATAAATGCTCCCATCAGCTCTGTCCTTCCTCTTGGGAACGAGATGCGTGCAGGGAGCATTTAGCCTGCAAGGCTTCTCTGCTGCTCCTCTGTATGCTTCCCTGTAGGAAAGAGGTCTACCTGGATCTGTGGTCTCTTCCTCCCTGGGTGAGTATGCCTAGTTCTGGGGTTCAGCTAGCAGGCCTCTTGACTCTGCCATGGTTATACCTTCCATCACAGCCTCTATTTGTAATAAAGGAGATATTGAGCTTTCATCTGTCTTAGTCTTTGTTGCATGAGCAGGGAAGAGGAGTGTCATTCATTGTGGCGGATTTAAAGCTACAAAACTGATGAGCTCCCTGGATCCTTTTCTTCTGTAGCTCCTAATTCATTTATCCTTTGCCCATAATTAGCACTCAATATGTACTGTCCTGTTCTTTCATTGTTACCATGGCTATGGCTTTTTCTTGATGTTCTTGTGAGTCTGTCGTGCTTATAGCCTATGTCTTTTAGGCTCTACTTATAAGTAGAGAGAGAACAGGAAGCGAGCTCCCTCAAAATAGACACACAGTCAATATTGCAAACCCCAAGAGGGCAGATTCTGGAACCAGCAGATCTCAACTCTGCAGTATTAGTGCTATAACTTCACCCACATCACTTAACCTCAGTTTCTTCCTCTGGAAAATGGGGGAAATAATGACATAATTTTCATTATTACACATGAAGTTCCTAACACAGAGCACACACTGAATGCATGTATGTTGTTATTACAAAAAAGAGTTAAGTCAGATGGCTCTACCTTCCTTAGAAAAAATTAATACCAAAAAAAAAAAAAAGCTCTTCGACTCTCTTAAGTGCTCTGAATGACCTCTGTATTGCAGACTCTTTCAGGCAGCAGTCCTCAACCTTTTTAGCGCCAGAGACTGGTTTCATGGAAGACAATTTTTCCGCAGAGCTGGGTAGGCTGGAGGATGCTTTTGGGATGATTCAGGCACATTACATTTACCATTATATTCTCATAAGGGAGTTCACAACTTAGATCCCTTGCCTGCACAGCTCACAGTAGTGTTCTGGCTCCTGTGAGAATCTAATGCCACTGCTGATCTGACAGGAAGCAGAGCTCAGGCAGCCAATGCTGACTTGCCTTTCCTCCTGCTGTTCCGCCCAGGTCCTAACAGGCCACAGACCAGTGGTGGTCCACAACCCTGGGGATGGGGACACCTGCTTTAAGGGAACAGTTTATGAGAACAAACAACATCTGCTCCAGAGGTCATTGATGCTTGAAAATCACAGTGAAAGAAGAATGTTCTCAAAGAACAAGACTTTGGGGTCAGATACTGCTGTGTTTGAATCTGTTTCCAGCAAATCCACTTACATATCCTCTCTGAACCTCATATTTTAAATAATACAATGATATTTACATATAATACACTATTTTGAGATTTAGCTTAAATGGTACAGTTGGAAGTCACTAGTAATACATGGCATATTGTACATCAATATATGTTGAATGACTGAACCCAGGGAATATTCCTTCTGCCACTGTTTTCAAATATTGCCATTACTCAGAGCTGTGGATGTTGACTGAGTTGACTTGTATTTACCTGCAAAGCAAGTGACCTTGAGAGGAAGCAGCCCTCCGTGGAAAACCAAGCAACTGATCCATTTTTGTTTGAATAATCAAGTCTGGGAGGTGTTCCTTATTCAGAGCAAATTATTTTATTTCTATATTTGATAGCTCTACCCCATTTACAGGGGTGACATGCCATTCATACTGCATGTTACCCCTGTGAAATGGAAATTCCCCATGATTTCTCTTTCATCATTCACTTTTGATGTTGGCAGAATAATGGCCCCCACAAAGACATACACATTCTGATCCCCAGAAACTATGAATATGTTACTTTACGTGGTTTTATGGATTAACCTATGTGCTGCTAAAATGAACATGTTGAATTGTGAACCACAGTACCACAAAAGGTGACTAAATTTGGAAATAGGTGTTTTCAGAGGTAATCAAATTAAGATGAGATTATTAGGATAGACTCTAATCCAATATAACTTGTGTTCTCATAAACAGGAAATATTTGGACTTAGAGATAAGGACAGAGGAAAGATGATGTCAAGACATGGGCAGAAGTCAGCTATCTATAAGCCAAAGAGAGAGATGTGGAACAGACCCACCCTCATAGCCCTCAGGTGGAACCAACCCGCTGACACTTTACTCTTGGACTTCTAGCCTCCAGAACTGAGAGACAATATCTTTCTGTGGCTCAAGTCATCCAGTCTGTGATACTGTGTTTATGGTAGTCATAGCAAACCAATACAGTCCCATGAAGATTTGGTTGTTGCTTTGCAAAAGAATACACAATTCCTGGCTATTCATGCAAATAAGGTCATTGACTTTATGGTACAGTTAAAAGTCACTAATAGCATATGGCATCTTGTACATGGCAATAGTACATGGCATTGACTTAAATGGTGCAGTTGAAAGTCACTAATAGGACAGTATTCTATTTCTGGCTTTTGTTTACTTTCATATATGCTAGCTTTTCATTCCAAGGTCAAATCTTAGTGCATTCTAAACAATATTTAAAAGAGCAATTATACTCACCATATTTACTTCAAATAATACTAATTTCTCCACTGAAGTAGTGGTAGCATGAGTGAGTATATTAGTTAACGTCTTCTGAATAACAGATTACCTCCAAAGTTCATGCCTTTAAGCAAGACATATTTATTACTTCACAGCTTCTTTGGCTCAGGAGTCTTGACATGGCTTAGCTGTGTCCTCTGGCTCCTGATGTCGCAGGCTATAATCGAGGCAGTGGCCAGGACTGCAGTCATGCCAGGGCTCACCAGGGGAGGTTCTGCCTACAAACTCACTAGTGTGGCTTTTGGCAGAATTAATTTCTTTGCAGGTTGTTGGACTCAGTTTCTTGCTGGCTGTTCCAGAGTCTCCCTTAGCATCTTGTTGTGTGGCCTCTTCATAGGTCAATTCATATTGGCTTCATCAAAGTGAGCAGATAACATAGCAAAAGAGAATGTCCAAGATAGAAGCCACAGTCTTTTTGTAATCTAATCCTAGAAGTGACCACCTGTTATATTTGCTATATTCTGTTTGTTAGAAACAAGTTTATAGGGCCAGGTTTGGTGGCTTACGTCTGTAATCCCAGCACTTTGGGATGCCGAGGCAGGCAGGTCACCTGAGGTCAGGAGTTGGAGACCAGCCTGGCCAACATGGTGAAACCCTGTCTCTCCTGAAAATACAAAATTAGCCAAGTGTAGTGGCGCAGGCCTGTAATCCCAGCTACTTGGGAGGCTGAGGCAGGAGAAGCACTTGAACCTGGAAGGCGGAAGTTTCAGTGAGCTGAGAGTGCGCCATTGCACTCCGGCATGGGTGACAGAATTAGACTACGTCTCAAAAACAAAAATGCAAGTTGTTAGGTTCAGTCCATACTCGAGGGGAGGAGGTTACTCAAGAGCATAAATACCAGGAGGTTGGGATCACTGGAGACTGGTTTACAGTCTGTCTACCAATAGGAGCAAGGCCATCAGTGTCAGGCAGTGATAGCAACATCATGTCGACTGCTTGGCCATCAGTAATGCTAAAACGCCATCCATTCTGAGATAATCTCTACTTCATAAATGTTAAAATGTAAAATAAAGAAAACGTTATTTTTTAACATTCGAAATAGCACCCTGAAGTCATGTTTTAGAACATTTTCTCATGTTTTCTGTGACTTTTACATTATCTTTTATATTATGCATTATAATAGAGAATAAAGAAAGTAAAACAACTCCAAATCAAATTTTGAGGCACTTATCAATGAGTAAGTTATTTAAATAGTCAGGAAATGTATACTACTGTGTTCCAGAAATGGGCACCAATTCTCAAAATGTTTGACATACTCAGAAATAACATGGCTTTAATAGGAGGGCCTAAGGGAGTTCAGCTTATACGTGGCTGATCAGAAAAGGGGAAGCCGCAGAGAGGAAGTGGGATCTGAGCATGCATCCAGAGAGCACAGGTTTAGTTTCAATGGAGGAGTTTCGAATAGCAAAATTCTCCACTGAACTTGCTGAAAGCATGAGGGTAGAAAGAAGTATTTGCAGGCCCAGATGATACCCGAGAGAGGACTGTGCATTGCTTTTAAACCTCCACTTGCCAGTACTCAAGGGTTAAGCTGAATTTTTAAGTTTGCTTTTGTATTTGTTTCATTGTAAATTACTACCTGTTCACTATAGCTATTTGAGAAACTTACAAAAATTAGAAATAATAATATTCATCTTTCCCCAAAGTCACCACTATACTGAATTTTAAAACTAGAGCTCACTGCAATCTTTGGCACTACCATCATGCAGCACCCTTCTTGTGTCTCAGTCCTTTCTTTGATGTCGTTATCAAAGTCATCCATGTTGCTACATGTGGCCAAGGCTCATTTTTATTGCTGAATAATGTCATATTGTATGAATATACTAAATATTCTTAGTCATCCTTCTGTTGAGAGTGTGTTTGCTGTTTTCAGTTAGGACTTTCCAAATCATGCTTTCATGAACACTTTTCGTGATGGTTAATATTAGGTGTCAACTTGATTAGATTAAAGGATACCTAGATGACTGGTCATTGTTTCTGGATGTGTCAGTGAGGGTGTGGTCAGAGGAGATTGACATTTGAGGTGGTGGACTGGGAGAGAAAGACCTCACGTTCCTCAATGTAGTTGGGAACCGTCCAATCCACTTCCAGCAGTCCGCTCCCAGATGAAAACAAAGCAGGTGAAAGAAGGTGTGATAGGTTGGCCTGCTGAGTCTTCTGGCTTTCATCTTTCTCCTGTGCTGGA
>CAUYLG010026883.1:0-55828 GCA_963573385.1 Cacajao melanocephalus
GGAGGACAGGCATTCTGATTTCGGGTGTTCTCAGCCTTTTTGCACTGGTTTCTTCCCATTTTTGTGGATTTATCCACCTGTCATCTCTGTAATTGCCGACTTTCAGATTGGGTCTGAGTGGACGTCCGGCTTGTTGGTGATGAAGTTTTTTCTGTTTCTTAGTTTTCCTTTGGCAGACACCCCTTCCCCACAGAGCTAGGCATTCCCGGGTTCAGCTGTGTTTACTGTGAAACTCTCAGTCCTCAGCGTTTCCAATTGCTGTTCTCCTTGTGGGGATGGGACCAGCTGAGCCCAACTCAAAGGGCACCCAGTCCCGTATACTCCGCACTGAGAAGTGCCGCGCCTGGGCGCCGGCAAAACAGCTGCGCCAGCCAAAAGAGTCGCACTGGCAACCCGTGTGGCTCCTCTGCTGGGAATCTCCCGGTCTGTGGGCAACAAAAATTCATCTGAAAGTGTGGCGTCCTCTCGCTCTCTGCACTTTCACTGGGAGCTATAATCCTGAGCTGCTGCTAATCTGCCATCTTGGATCCCTCCCCACCAGATTCTTTTTCTTGAGACGCTGAACATGAATATTGAGCTGATGAGTCAGACAATGCTAAGTACTTGAACTGAAAGGTCAGGGCAAGACCTGACAAAGGACAGCAAAACAAAGCCAAGTATGAGAGAATTTGTGGGGACAAAGAGATGCCCAGAAGTACAGAGAGAATTAGGGCCATGCCACTCTGATAGAGATGAAAAGAAGTATTGGGGTTTTAACACTTTTTTTTCATTTTCCAGTTGAAACAACTATATTTTATTTCTTCATATGCTTTTGAAGTGACCAGTTTTGTCCTCTTGATAAACCTACCTTTATTGGTGCTGATTTGTATGTATTTGCTACTTATAACCATGCAGTAGATAATCCCTGTCTCCTAGCTGCAGCACTGCCAGATGCAGGAAACTCTGCTTTGACTGAATAGAGAGACCTCATTTTTGTGACCTGAGAACATGCCATGGTCTCCATGGTAATTTTTACAGCTGATTCTCAGTGTTTTTTACCATCATGATGCTGAAGGTTAAACTAAAATGTTGCTTTAAAAACTAAAAAGATGAAATGGAACCTCAGAGTCAAGTTGAGTCTTCCTTGACACTTCTGATGTAATTTTCTCCATATCATATATTTCCATTAAAAATATCAAAGTTGTTGTGGCTTCTAGGCCTACATTTAAATGTTGCAGGGTGGGCTTGGTGGCTATGCCTATAATCCCAGCACTTTGGAAGGCTGAGGCGGGTGGATCACCTGAGATCAGGAGTTCAAGACCAGCATGGCCAACATGGTGAAACCCTGTCACTACTAAAAATACAAAAACTAGCCAAGTGTGGTGGTGGGCATCTGTAATCCCAGCTACTCGGGAGGCTGAGGCAGGAGAATCGCTTGAACCCCGGAGGCAGAGGTTGCAGGTTGCAGTGAGCTTAGATTGTACCATTGCACTCCAGCCCATGCAAGACTCCATCTAAAAATAAAAATAAAAAAGCAGCAGGTCCCTATAGTAATCCATATGTAAGACGATAGAATCCTGAAATAGACTGAAGGTAGAGTGATGCAAAGTAACAGACAAGTATTTGAAGGTGGGACCTTTGAGTAGTGGTTAGGTAATGAGGGTGGAGCCCTCATGAGTGGGATTAGTGACTCTTTATGAGGGATACCAGAGAGCTTTTTCTCCCTTCACCATGTGAGGTTACAGTGAGAAGATGGCAGTCTATAAACCAGGAAATAAGCCGTCATCAGACATCAAATCGGTCGGCACATTGATTGGATTTTCCTGCCACACGATTTCATTGCTGATTCTTTCTTTTTTCTCTTTCTTTCTTTCTTTCTTTCTTCTTTCTTTCTTTCTTTCTTTCCTTCTTTCTCTTTCTTTCTTTTCTTTCTTTCTTTTTTTTCTTTCTTTCTCTTCTTTCTCCTTCCTTCCTTCCTTCTTTCTTTCTTTCTTCAAATGCTCTTGAAATGACCAATGTTTGTTTGTTTTGAGACAGGGTCTCACTCTGTTGCCCAGACTGGAGTGCAATGGTGCAATCTTGGCTCACTGCAACCTCTACCTCCTGGGCTCAAGTGATCCTCCCATGTCAGCCTCCTGAGTAGCAGGGACTACAGGCATGTGACACCACACCCAGCTAATTTTTGTTTTTTGTTTGTTTGTTTTTGGTTTTGGGTTTTTTTCCAGAGACAGGTTTTCATCATATTGCCCAGGCTGTTCTCAAACTCCTGAGCTCAGCCTCCCAAAATGCTGGGATTTCAGCTGTGAGCCACCATGGCCAGCCTCATTGCTGATTTCTACCAAACATTTAAGGAAGAATTAATACCAATCCTTCTCATATTCTTCCAAAAGGTTGAAAAGGAGGACACTGAAAGAGGAGGAATCAAAATTCTTGGCCAAAGCAAGTAGGCAAGAAAAAGAAGGCATCCAAATAGGAAAGGAAAAAGTAAAATTGTCTCTGTTTGCAGATGACACAATCTTATATATAGAAAACTCAAAAGACTCTACTGAAAAACAGAGCTAATAAACGAATTCAGTAACGTTGCAGGATACAAAATCAACATACAAAATTCAGTGGCATTGCTATACACTAACAACAAACTATCAAACAAAAAAGAAATTAAGAAAACAATCTTAGTTTAGCAACTAAAATGTTGCTAAAGCAATCCTTTGAGAAAGAACAAAACTTCCTGATTTCAGATTATATTAGAAAGCTCTAGTAAACAAAACAATATTGCACTGTCATTAAAACAGACTTGCAGACTACTGGCACAGAAACAAACCCATTGATATATATATGGTAACTAATCTTCAACATAGGTTTCAAGTATATATTATGGGACAAGAATAATCTCTTCAGCAAATGGTGTTGAGAAAACTGGGTATCTACATGCAAAAAATTACATTAGATTCTATTTTTTTTTTTTTTTTTTGAGACAGAGTCTTGCTCTGTCACCCAGGCTGGAGTGCAGTGGTGCAATCTCGGCTCACTGCAACCTCCACCTCCTGGGTTCAAGAAATTCTCCTCTCTGAGCCTCCCAAAAAGCTGGGATTACAAACACCTCTCACCATGTATGGCTAATTGTATTTTTAGTAGAAAGCATGTTTCCCCATATTGGTCAGGCTGGTCTTGAACTCCTGACCTGACCCACTGCATCCAGCCTTTTTTTTTTTTTTTTAGATGGAGTCTGGCTCTGCCACCCAGGTTGGAGTGCAGTGGCGTGATCTCAGCTCACTGTAACCTCCACCTCCCGGGTTCAAGCAATTCTCTTCCCTCAGCTTCACGAGTAGCTGGAGCTATGGTGTGAGCCACCACACCCAGCTAATTTTTGTATTTTTAGTAAAGACAAGGTTTCACCGTGTTGACCAAGCTGGTCATGTGACACCTGACTTCAGGTGATCCACCTGCTCACCCTCCCAAACAAGCTGGTCATGTGACACCTGACTTCAGGTGATCCACCTGCCTCACCCTCCCAAAGTGCTAGGATTACAGTTGGAAACCACTGTGCCCAGCCTAGATTCTAATCTTACACCATACACAAAACTCAACTCAAAGTGGATTAAAGACTTAAATATAAGTGCTGAAACCATAAAGCTTCTTATTTCCCCAATTTTTCTGTATGATTATTTGTAATAACTTTTCCTATAATTTTTCCTTTCCTAAACTCTTATGGTTTTTCCTGAAGTTAATAAGTATCTTTTTTGTATGCTCAGTTTTCTACGCATTTATCACTATTTTGTGATCCAACTATTCCCCAGATATGTAAATCTCTTCTTAATATACTTAAATAAATATATTAAGTATTCTAATAGTTTCATCATCTTGAAGAAGTCTCTCTTAGAGCCATTTGATCTGCTCCAATACAATTAGGTTGGTTCCCGGATTCCTGCAGTTTGAGAAACTCTTTCAACATTGTATAGGGAATGCCTGTGTCTTGCTTTTGTGTTGAAACCATGTGCCTTAAATCCTGTTTCTTCACATTTTAGAGGTTACTCTCTTGTTTCAGTAGAAGTCATTCCAGTACACAAAAATGTTTTTGTTCCACTCTCACACTTGACTAATAGTTTGGCTGAGTGTATAATTCAAAGTTGAAAAGCATTTGCCTCAAATTTTTAAAAAAATCATTCCTCACTTGTAGGAGGGATCCAGGGTAACTTTTGAGGACTCTGAAGTCATTCTGATTCCTTATCTTTTACATAAGGTCTAACTGTACCCCCACTCCACCTTCCCCCCAAAAACTGGAAGCTTGTTGAGTCTTTTGTCTGTATCTAGTATTCTTAAATTTTTTGACCTGTATTTTGGTGTGTATCCATCTTCACTTTGTAAGCAGTCCTTTCAGTCTGGAAATTCTTATTTTGTACTCTCATAAATGCTTCTGAATCATTTCACTGACACTATTTTCTCCTTTGTTTTCTCTTTTCTTGCTTTAAAAGCAAATCATCTTTTTTTAAGAGTTATTTTTTCTTCTTGTTGCTTATTTATACACTATTCTATTCTTTTATGGATGTCAAGCTTTGTCTTACCTTTGAAGAGATTAATAATATATTTATGGCCGAGTGCAGTGGCTCACGCCTGTAATCCCAGCACTTTGGGAGGCCAAGGTGGGCAGACCACCTGAGGTTGGGAGTTCGAGACCAGCCTGACCAACATGGAGAAACCTCATCTCTACTAAAAATACAAAAAATTAGCTGGTGTGGTGGTGCATGCCTGTAATCTCAGCTACTCAGAGGCTGAGGCAGGAGAATCGCTTGAACCTGGGAGGTGGAGGTTGCAGTGAGCCGAGATCGTGCCATTGTACTCCAGCCTGGGCAACAAGAGCAAAACTCCATCTCAAAAAAGTATTATTATTATTATTTATTAAAGTATTCCTTTCTTTAAAAATTTAAATCTGTACAAAAGTAGAATAGCCTAATGAACTCACATGGATCTGTCATTCAGCTTCAACAATTATCAGTTCACAATTTTGTTTTATCTGTACCCCCAATACTTTCCCACTCCCTTCCCCCTTTGGATAGTTTTGAAGTAAATCCCAGAGCAGACATTACATTATTGTTTTTGGTGTGTATGTCTACAAAATACATACTGTTTATTTTTATATAACTACAGTATCTTGCCTTAAAAAAATAACAAGAATTCCTTTTAATCTTCATCAAAATAATACTCTATTAAAACATCAAATAGTATTACAAGACTAATAACAATGGCAAAAATGAAAAACCAGCAACTCTTTGCCTTATTCCTGCCTACCCATAAATTTTACTTTCCAGAGGAAACCAGTTTAGAGTCCGTAAGACATTTCTTCATGTTTTAAGATATTTAGTTATCTTGCAATTTATGGCTTATGTTTTTAAAGGTTATATGTTGATATCCTATTGTATCCTCCCCAGAGTTATATAAAAATTTCCAGTTATATCAATATTTGATATAAGCTTTTTTATTTACATTTTTATAACTTATTATTATTGAAAATTTCAAATATATATGAGAAGGTAATGTAATAAATCCCATATATCTATCATCCAGTTTAATATTTACAACTGCATAGCTAGTTTTTTCATCTTTATTACACCTTTTTTTTTTTCCCTGAGACAGGGCCTCACTCTGTTGTCCAAGCTGGAGTGCAGTGGCACCATCACTGCAGCCTCGACCTCTACCCTACTGAGTAGCTAGAACCACGGGTATGTGTCACTATGCCCAGCTAATTTTTTTTTTTAAGAGAAGAGGTCTTGCTATGTTGCCCAGGCTGGTGTTGAACTCCTGGGCTGAAATTATCCTCCAGTCTCAGCCTCCCAAAGTACTGGGATTACAGGCATGTACCACTGAGCTAGCCTGTTATACCCATATTTTGTAGGAAATCCCAGAAAGATATCATTTCATTAGCAAACTATCTAATATAGATCTCAAAAATGACTTTTTTTCAAAAGCGTAATAGTTTTACCATGACTGGAAAGAAACCACACACACAGAAAAATTCATAATAGTCTCAAATGATCAAGTCAACATTTGCATTTCTCCACGTTTTATTTTTTTCTTTCTTTTTCCTCCGCCTCCTCCTCTTCATCTTTTGTTGTTATACTGGTTTGTTTGAATCAGGATCTAAACACTATCTAAACCTGCAATATTTGCATTGCATTTAAATGTTTCTTAAGCCCTTAAAACTATATAGGTTCCTTTTTCCTCTGTCCTTTTTTTCCTCTCAGTTTATTTGATGAAGAAATCATTGTGTTTATCTTACAGTTTTCCACATTATGAACTTTGTTGATTAAATTTTGATGATCTTATTTAACATGTTATTCTATGCTTTATATTTTCTATAAGCTGGCATTTAAGTCTAGAGGCTCGATCTAGGTAATAACCCTTAGTGGCATAAGCTGAAAATAATCTTTGCCAGTTTGTTATTTGTATTTTTACTTTGCTTATGGTCTTTTTGTCATGCAAAATTTTAAAAATATTTTTAATGTATGCAAGTGTATCAATCTTTTATTACTAGCATTTGGAATAAAGATCAGAAAAATTTTTCATATCCACAAGTTATATAGGAGTTTGCTCCTGTTTTTTCTGAAACATATATGGTTTTATTATTTTACATTTATATCTCTTAAGAAGAATGAATCTGATTTTATCTTTTTCCATTTGACTGCTATTCCAAGACCATGTATTGAAAAATTCATGTTTTCTTTTGCTAAGTTAAGGTGTCATTTTTATTGTACACTAATCAATATACTAATTGTATCTATTCATAAATTTGTGCATTTTGTTTAATCAGTTCTGTTCATGCAACAATACCATAATGTTTTAATTTTACGGAGTTTGTAATATGATAGGACAGGACCCCTTATATTTTTTCTTCCTTAGCTTGGTTTTTCTGGCTATTTTTTTTGTTTTTGTTTTGTTTTTTGAGACGGCTTTGCACTCTGTTGCCCAGGCTGGAGTGCAGTGGTGCAATCTTGGCTCACTGCAACCTTCGCCTCCCGGGGTCAAGTGATTCTCCTACCTCAGTCTCCCAAGTAGCTGGGATTACAGGCACCCATCACCATGCCTGGCTAGTGTTTGTGTTTTTGATAGAGACAGGGTTTCACCATGTTGGCCAGGTTGATCTTGAACTCCTGACCTCAAGTGATCCACCGGCCTCAGCCTCCTAAAGTGCTGGGATTACAGGCATGAGCCACTGCACCCGGCCATTTTTCTGGCTATTTTTGCTTGCTTGCTTTTCCTAATGATCTTTATAATTAACTTGTTAAGCTCTAGAAAAAAATTTAGAAATTTTGTGGTACCATCGTTAAATTTATAAAGTAACTTGGGAAAGACTGATATCTTTGTAATATGGAATCTTCCTTGTCTAAATCTATGAAGAGTATGAAATTTCCCCCTATTTGCAAGCTAACTAGTAAGCCCTACACAGTTTTTGGATGCTGGTACAAAACATGAAACATCTGGGTTGGAGACAAAGGATTATATTACAGCAACGGTAGTAGCAAGGGTACACTGGTTTCCCAAATTCCAGTTGCCACAAGGTGATGTAAAGAGGGCCAGGTGACATTGGCACATGTAGGAAAAAAAAAAAAACTCTAAGCTTAGGAAACCCAGTTTTTTTATATTGGACATTAAGAAAATACACCCTTTGCTCTGGAAGGAGACACCACCTCTATTTTTGAAAACTATTCACTATAGAGACATCTTTGAAAATATAATTATTTTCCCTTCTTATTTTAGAGACAGGGTCTCACTATGTTGCCCAGACTGGCCTCGAACTTTTGGGCCCAAGGGATCCTCCTCCCCTCAACCTCTTAAGTAGCTGGTACTTCAAGTGCTTACCACCATGCCCGGCTAAAAAATGGATTCAAAGATATTTTCTTTTGAGATAGGGTCTCATTCTGTCACCCAAGCTGGAGTACAGTGGTATAATCACAGCTCACTGAAACTTTGATCTCCCCCAGCCCAGATGATCCACTCATCTCAGCCTCCCAAGTAGCTGACACTGCAGGCATATGTCACCACACCCAGCTAATTTTTTTGTAGAGATGGGGTTTTGCCATGTACCCAGGTTGGTCTCAAACTTCTGAGCTCAAGCAATCCACCCACCTTGGCCTCCCAAAGTGCTAGGATTATAGGCATGAACCACAATGCCCAGCCATAAAAAAAAAATGATTTTTGACTACGATATAAAGACAATAATGAGAGAAAGAATACTTTCAAACAAATGGAGATTGGACAACTGTATATCTTCTTGTAAAAGAAGGAAGTCAAACCTCCTATCTCATATCATATACAAAAAATAACCCAAAATGGATCAAAAAACTAAATGTAATGGATGGAACATAAAACTTGCAAAAGAAAACATAGGCATAAATCTTCATGACTTTGGGTTAGACAACACCTTCTGAGATATGTTATCAAAAGCACAAGTAGCCCCCAAAAATCTAGATAAATTTGACTTCATCCAAATTAAAAACTTTGTGTTTCGAAGGACACTACCAAGAAAGTAAAAATATAATGTGCACGGTGGGAGAAAATATTTAAAAACCATGAATTTGTAAAGGGCATAGTATGCAGAATATGCAAGAATCTCTTAAAATGCAACCAAAGACAATCCTATTAAAAATGGGCAAAATATGTGAATATTTGCTCCTTCAAAGGGAATATACAAATGGCCAATGAGCACATAAAAATTATTGACATCTTTAGTCAATAGGAAAATGCAAATCAAAACCACAATCAAAATCTCATGCTCAATAAGACGGTGTCTTAGCACATTTTTGCTGCTGTAACATAGTACCTAAGACTAGGTAATTTATAATGCACAGAAAGTTATTGACTAACAGTTCTGGAGGCTAAGAGTCCAAGATCAAGGGGCTCGGAGTTGACAAGGGCCTTGTTGCTACATCACCCCATGGTGAAAGGTGGAAGGGCAAGAGAAGAGTCACAGAGGGCTGAACCCTCCCTTTTATAAGGGCACCAATCCTGCCCATAAGAGTGAAGCCCTCATTGCCTAATCACTTTCTAAAAGTCCCACCTATTTTTTTTTTGAGACTTCTTATTCCCTTATTGCCCAAGCTGGAGTTCAATGGCACAATCTCAGCTCCCTGCAACCTCAGCTTCCTGGGTTCAAGCAATTCTCCTGCCTCAACCTCCCAAGTAGCTGGGATAAGAGGCACACACCTCCACACCCAGCTCATTTTTGTATTTTTAGTAGAGACAGGGTTTCATCCTGTTGTCCAGGCTGGTCTCAAACTCCTGGCCTCAGGTGATCTGCCTACCTTGGCCTCTGAAAGTGCTGGCATTACAGGCGTGAGCCACCATGCTGGCCAAGTCCCACCTCTTAATACTGTTACCATGGCAATTAAATTTCAACGTGAGTTTTAGAGTAGACAAATATTCACATTGTAGCAGATAGTATAATAAAAAAGATGAAAAATAGTGCTGGTGAAGATACGGAGAAATTGTAACCATCATACATTGCTGGTGGGGAATATAAAATGGGACATCCACTTTGCAAAAGAGTTTGGCAATTCAGAGCTACCATATGACTCAACAATTCCACTTCCAGGTGTAGAACTAAAGGAATTGAAAATATATTAGTACACGAAAAGTTGTTCTTGAATGTTCATGACAGCATTTTTTGTAATAGTCAAAAAGTAGAAACAATCTAAATGTGCATTAATTGATGAATTAATATTCAAAATGTGGTATATTACACAGGGAAATAATATTCATCAACAAAAAGAAATACTGATAACATGCTACAACATAGATGAATCTTGAAAACATTATGCTAAGTAAAAGAATCTAAATTCAAAAGGCCCTATGTTATATAATTCCATTTATCTGGAATTTTCAGCATAGGCAGATCCCTAGAGACAAAAAGTAGGTGTAGTTTCCAGGAGCTGAGGGTAAAGGAGAATGGGTGGTAATTACTAATAGGTACAGGGTTTCTTTGGGGGGCAATAAACAATGTTCTGGAATTAGGTAATGGTGTTGTTGCACACATCTGTGAATATACTTAAAACCACTAAATTGTACACTTTAACAGGATGAATTTAATGATGTGAAAATTATACCTTAATAATTTCAAAATATTTAACACCACATGGAACAAAAGTAGTCAGTGCTTATGTTTGCAAGATGCACAGAAATGTGAGAGACCTCATGGAGAATTGTTTCTCAATATTCCTATCCAAATATTAATACATAGTATGTTATTGTTTCTCTTAACATAGTTTTCTGTAAATAATGTTGAACATTTTTTATTATTCGTATTTTAAAAATTATTTATTATAAATATATACTGTATTATATATTATAAATAATATTTTTAAACTGATCGTTGATATAAATGAACTCTAGATTTTTAATGTTAATTTGATATCCTGTTATTCTTATATTTCTAGTGGTTTTTTTCCATTCATTTCCATTTATTCTTCTGTTTTTTCCATAGGATGTTTGCTTTTGGCATAGATGCTTAAACTTATCAGTAGAAGACTTTAGAGTTCTGTGGTAGGAGTGCCAAAATAGGGAGTCTCAACACCAGTGAGCTGCCTTATAGGGTAATCTCACTGGGCCCTTTCCTTGAGGACTCCAGATTCAATATTATGAAGTTCTTTCTCTAGAGTCAAGTTTTTGCAAAAGACTCTTTCACACTTCGTACTGGGAGGGTGTGATCCTACCTACACACATTCTTTGAACTACGTCAAGAGTATGGGAATGACGGGACTTTACTTTTGCATACAAATTTTTTTTTTTTTTTGACAGAGTTTCGCTTTGTTGCCCAGGCTGGAGTACAGTGGCATGATCTTGGCTCACTGCAATCTCCACCTCCCAGGTTCAAGCGATTCTCATGCCTCAGCCTCTGGAGTCGCTGGGATTTACAGGTGCCCACCACCACACTGGCTAATTTTTGTATTTTTAGTAGAGACAGGGTATCACCACGTTGGCCAGGCTGGTCTTGAACTCCTGACCTCTGGTGATCCACCCACCCCGGCCTCCCAAAGTGCTGGGACTACAGGTGTGAGCCACCATGCCTGGCCTTTTACTGTATATTAACCTTTGCCAAATTTCTTTTTCAATATAGGGCCCTAGTCTATTTAATAAAGTTTTGTCTCCTCAAAATAAAATTCCACTGCTTTATCCAAGTAAAAAATGCTCTAGTCCAGAGCAGATCTCAGTTTTGTGGACCCTGAAGCATATGGAATTTGGGGGCTTTGAGAGAATGAATACAAAAATAACTTTTGCGAATTTAAAAAAAAAATAGACCTGCCAGGCATGGTGGCTCATGCCTGTAATCCCAGCACTTTGGGAGGCCAAGACAAGCAGATTGAGCTCAGGATTTCAAGACCAGCCTGGGCAACATAGTGAAACCCCAGCTCTACTAAAAATACAAAAACTAGCTGGGTGTGGTGGTTCATGCCTGTAGTCCCAGCTACTTGGGAAGCTGCAGTGGGAGGATCACCTGAGCCCTGGAGGTTGAGGCTGCAGTGAGCCGTGATCAAACCGCTGCACTACAGACTGGGTAACAGAGTGAGACCCTGTTTAAAAAAAAGAAAAGACCATTTAACACACATCTCAGGCCTCTCCTAGGTTCTTGGAAGGGGTTCATGGAATTGGAGCAGCTTCAAACTATAGCATACTTTACTTCATGGCAAATCTATATTGACCCCCAATAGTCCTAGAAGTTGGGGAGAGGAATTGCTTAATAGTGTAAAGGAGGGATTTGGTGGTCTAAATCACAAACAAAATTTGAATCAAGAAGACCCTTAACCTCTCTCTCAGAGTCACCTAGTAGTATCAATTTCTAAGCTTTTTATGGGGTTTTGTGCTATAATAAGATCAATTGTTGGGTTTTCTCATTCCTGGCCTAGTTTTCATTTTTCTTGGGTTTGTCAAATCAGTTTTCATTCATCCATCAGCTTTTTGGTGTCCAGAAAAGTTGTTGCTGTTGTCTCCTTTACCATTCTTGTTGTTCTGTGAGTTTTTGCCATTTAAAAAAATCTCTTTCCTGTCATTTTAATAAAAGTTTCAGAAAAGAGCAGAGGGCGGTGCATATATTCAAACTGCCCTTCTTAACGCAAAGATTGATGGTGCCAAATCATGCTTCAAAATTGTCCCCCAAACGGTGCAGCACTTTATACTTCTGGCAGCACAGCATGAAATAGCCACTTCCTCTTATCAGCACTCCATCTTCTTAAAATTTACCAGTCAAGTTAAACTATCTCATTATCTTAATTTGCATTTCCCTGGTTCCTAGTGAGGTTCAGCGTTAACTTATATGTTTATTGGCCCTTTTTTTTTCCTCTCCTCTGAGTAACCTGTTCATATCATTTACCCTTTTTTTTCGTTTTTGAGATGGCGGCTCGCTCTGTCGCCCAGGCTGGAGTGCAGTGGCACAATCTCAGCTCACTGCAACCTCTGACTCCTGGGTTTAAGCAATTCTCCTGTGTCAGCCTCCCGAGTAGCTGGGACTACAGGCAGGCACTGCCACGTCCGGCTAATTCACCGGGCTAATTTTTGTATTTTTAGTAGAGACAGGGTTTCACCATGTTGGTCCGGCTGGTCTTGAACTCTTGACCTGGGGATCCACCTTCCTCAGCCTCCCAAAGTGCTGGGATTACAGGCATGAGCCACCGTGCCTCACCCAATTTACCCATTTTTTACAGTATGTAGTGAAGGAGATTAGAACATGCTACCCCCAAATGTACCATTTTGGTATACTTATTATTTTGAACTGAAGGTAACTGAGAAAATGCAGATACCCCCTTGCTACCCAAAAGCGGGGCATAACATTTCCCATGAGAGAGGTACCCTTCTCCACCATACCATACCGAGAACATTCTTCTCACTGGCGATGAAGAGTTATGCCAAAATAAATCTACGTAAACAAACCTAAAATGATCCTTATCTTCCATTAGTGTCTCCCATATGTTTTCTATTCACTTTCCCAAAATTTACCACCCTTAGCCAAAACTATGTTTTCCTTTGTCTTGTCATACCTCTACAATTTATCATTCTCTGTTAAAATGATATGAAAGTGCTCAGGCCAATTTGCTTCTATAGGTCTTCATGAAGGCCTGTGTGTACACATAAAAATATTAACATTAAATAAAATGTGTATGCTTGTGCTTTTCTCCTGTTAATCTGTCTTTTGTCAGTTTAATTCTCAGGCCCAGCCACAGAATTTAAGAGGGTAGAAGAAAGGTCTTTCCTGCCTTACAGTAGTTTATCTTTTTCTTACTGATTTGTAGGCATTCTTTGTATTTGCTAAATTATTTTAGGTTATACAAATTGTATTTTTTCTAATATTCCTCTTTGTATTTCACCTAAATTCTAAGACATTTATAATTTTCATGTGATTTTGCTTTTTGTGTCTATTTAAGGCAGACCTTCCCCATCCCAAGGGGCTAAATATGATTTGCCTTTAATACATGTGGTACTGATTTTCACATTTAGGTATTTAACCCATTCGAAATTTACTTTTATAATGGCAGGGGACATTTTTCCCATATCAACAGTTGTAACATTTATTTAATAGTCTTTTACCCATTGATGTGAATTGTCATATTTATTAATTGCTAAAGGCTTATATGAGTATTTTTCTGTTTCTGGGTTCTCTATCCTTTCTCAGAAATTTAATCTCTTATTGACCACGTGCTTCTCAAAACTGCACTTTGGACAGGAAATATCCTTGCAAGAAATTAAATAGAAACTTGCTAATGTTATAAAAATATCAATTACAGATTAAAATAAAATCATTACTTGAATATTTATTACACAAATGCTTACACTTATCTGAAAATTATAATAGAACAATTGGTGCATGTCACATTCATATTACTATCCATATAGGAACAAAGACATTTAGTCAACTATATCAGGATAATACACAAGGTTTTTGTTTGTTTAGGCTTCTGAGTTGAAGGAAAACATCCAGTAAGGAAAATGAATTTCCAATGATTAAGCATTAACAATGTAAATAATAAAAATTACTTCTAAATGTCTTACATTTTGACAACTTTGAATTATACTTACATACTAATATTTCCAAAAATCATAAGTTACAAGGGTCACTGTCAGGGTGAAAATATATTTTGAAAAGCTTTTTAAAGATATGTTATTATGTTTAACACCATTTGATTTATTCTTGGCACATGTGGCATCTTAGAAAGTAAAAATACACTTTGCCAATTTTCTGCTATTGTGCAGATATAAGAGAAAGAGAAGTGTGCGGCAGACAGACCTGTGTTCAGCTTTGTCCAAAATTGTGTTGCTTGAGGCTGGTCAATTACCTTTCGGTGCTGGGACTAAGACTAAATTAAATAATGCATATTTTAAATGCACAGCATGGGCACTCAATAAATCATATCCTTTACCCAATTTATTCACATTGAAGTAATAACAAAATATCACAGTCCCATATTGTGGTACAGTTTGAAAAACTGAAAAAATTGGGAAATTAAAAATAATATCAATGTGTTTTGAAAAAAATGTACTTTTTATAAATAAATCCTTCAGCAGGTTTAAACAGTTCCTAATAAAACTTAGTGCCTACTATACCCTGATTTTTTTTAAAAAAAAAGGCCTAAAATATGATAAAAATGGTCAATGGTTAAGGACTTTTGGTTTTCCTTTGTGCTACTGATATAAAAATAATGGCTTTATTTAAGGCTAAGTGATTGTTTGTAGTTGCCCTGAACCAAATCATTATTCTCAGTGTTGCACTCAGTTGAAACAAACTTACTGCCTTGAATGACCATCATAGAGAAATGCCCATGATATTCTATTAATATAATTCAACCAGTCATACCCTCCTTTTTGATCAAAGTAAAGGTTCATTTGGTGGCATGTGGCAGTTCAGCTTGTCTCGCATTAAGAATGGCTCATATATACAATCACAAATGAATTTTTCTCATGCTAAGTATGTGGTGTTTGGAATATATCAGACTCCTGAAAATTATATTTTCACAAGGAATAGACTATTCTAGACTAGCAATGCTTATATTCCTATTCTTAGATTGTTTTGTTTCCTACCCTGACTATCTAACAAGTTCATCCTTCCAAACTTGACTCAAAAACCCCTCTTCCAGTAAACTTTCCCTAACCAAGGTTCATACCCCTCCATTGGTGTCCCTTACACGCATGTATAATAACTTGCATATATTATTACTTATATTTTGTGTGCTTTCAACTTTTAGCTATAATGTTGTCTTTGACTTTTTAAGCCTCCACAGTGTTTAGTGCTGTGCTACTCATATATATATGTGACTGTATGTATGCATGTGGGGTTGTGTTTGTGTATGTATATGTTTATGTGTGTATGTGTTGAATGAATAAAAAACTAAAGAACCTGGGCATCTGTAGGGTAGAAAAGTTTCATATTTTTTCAGAAACCAAAATTGCTGGACCTTCTTAACATTGAAAAATCTAATTTCTAAAGCGATTTCAGTTTGGTTTTAGATATGTCAGTAATAAAAAGGCAGTGGGAAAAATGGTTTAAAACCCTTCATGAAATATTCTAAAAGGCCTTTTAACAAATTATTATTAGGAACACCAAACCAAACATTTTACTAAATAGTGGTATAACCTTTTCTAGGTTTATAGGTTCATAGGACTTTATGAACATAAGACTTTTCTATTCAAGACAAAGAATACTGAACAGGAATAGGTGTTGTGAATCAGGATACAAAAGGCAATTCACTCTAAGTCAATAGCTAAAGCACATTTGCAGTTAATTTAAAAATCCCTCTGTAGTACATATGCATGTTAAGTAAAAGAATAGTTGTAGATCTTCATAGTTGTTTTAATACTGTAAAATGTAACACAATACTGAAGTATCTATTTAACAGGAAAAATTTTGTTTATAATAGCTGTTAATATTAAAATAGGATACAATAATAAAAAATTATTCTCAATGTGTATATTTTCAAATTTGCCTGACAGTGTCCTTTTGAGAAATCTGACAATTTGCAATTAGATTACAGACATTTGCATTTCACTTTCATAATTGAAAATATTACTTACATAATAACAAACAACAATATATAGTCGCTTTTTACTGAAGCACTCTGCAATTTATATTTAAAGCTTTGCAATAAAGCAAAATTCACTGTACTTTTCATAAGTTATATTACATAACATGTCATGTATGTTATAATTACACAAAGAATAAATAAATAAAATGAAGCATAAAAAATTCAGGACCATAACAATGGAATATTTTAGCTGTCATTTTCAATGCTACTTTATATGTTTGCATTAAGTTCTAATGTATTTCAAACCCAGGAAGCTTTATCTTTAAATAATATACTAAAAATATCAAGTTTAAAGTATAAACATAATACTCTACATGCCTTTTTTCCTAGGTTATCTAGGAAATAAAACAAGACAAACAGAGGCAAGGACAGTTCTTTCTTTTGCCACAAAATCTCTCTTTGCTTCCCCATAAACCTTTATGTCACTTCTAGAGCATGTATTACATGACGACAGCTTTGGCAAGTATATGCTTATTTAAATGGCTTCTTTCTTGGAAGAAAGAAAACAATTTAAACTAACAATTTTCTTTTTGGTTTATTCATTCTCAATCTTTCTTTCTCTGATATATAACAGTGGTATAAAAGCACTTCATGAAATGCTCACTATTAATCATTTAAATAGCACAGAATGAATTAATGTATATAATTAATCAAAATATATTATCAGGATAGACACTAGGGTGAGGTCCTAGAATTTGTTACACGTAGAGCCAAACTTGCAAGAGATCGCATGGCAAAAGTAGAAACTTTGTGACATATCCCAGCTTTTGAAATATAGTTGGAAGCCAATCGAAAAAGCCTTTCGGCACCAAAGGTATTGAAGTGCCCAGGAAGCACCTTCTCTACAAGACCTCTGTCCACTAATTCTATTAGACGTTCACAGGTTCCGACGTAGTCACTTATCCTGCTGTATGGGAGCCAGTCAATCAGTGATCCATCATACATGACGTCTCCACTGAAGAGAATCTTTCGGTCTTTGTCATGTAAGCAAATGCTGCCCCTGGAGTGACCTGGCATGTGCATAACAGTGAGCTGTCTGTCACCAAGGTTGATCACATCCCCTACAAATGGAAACAGAGTTTACAGATAAACATGTTGTATACTTGACTTACCATTTAAAGAATAAAAGGGCATTACATGCTTCCAAAGAAATTGGGAAGGATGACACTTTATTTCATAACTTCTGTATTTCTTAATGATGATTTAAAAATAAGCTGCCTATATTTCATTCCTATTGTTTGCTAGACCAGTGTTTGCCAAAGCAAGTAATGTGGAACACTACTTCTAAAGGTTATCATGATACATAAATGAAAAGAAGGTAATTCTGTGGTCAAATAATTTGGGGAATTCTCACTTTAAAGAAAAGCGCTTTCTTTTCAGAAAGACATCTTTGAGCTTTTATTATATTAATGTATATTGTGGATATACACAAAGTAGATATAGTTGTACAATTTCTCAAACTTATTTGATCATGAAACTTACTTTTCAGAACATCTATGGTACCAGTATCCTGTTGACACAATTAATGAATGTTGCTCTAGGGAATTTTATTGTATTTTGCCTCTTGTTTTATCACCTTGTCAGAATTAGGGCTTGAGGAATTGGTATAAATGATGATGCTCTAATGTTATTGCTGTAATAATCTCTTTCATCTCTGACCAAGGAACCTCAAATCTTCTGTCAGAATACATTAAACTCTGCTAGGCTAACTTGCAAATAGGGTAAAATCTCACCAGAGAGGAAAAGGAGCTACATGGGTGCAAAATTGCTCTGTTTCACTGGAATTAAATTAGTATAAACCTGAAGTAAATCATGGTAAATTAAAAGATTCATACTGTAATCTCTAGTGCAAGCACATATACAGGAAAAATTTTAAAAATATATAGCTAAAAAATTAAAGAAGTCAAAAAGAGCTGGGCTGGTGGCTCATGCCTATAATCCCAACACTTTGGGAGGCTGAGGTGAGAGGATCACCAGGTCAAGGGATCAAGACCATCCTGACCAACATGGTGAAACCCTGTCTCTACTAAAACTACAAAAATTAGTAGGCGTGGTGGCATGCGCCTGTAGTCTCAGCTACTCAGCAGGCTGAGGCAGGAGAATCACTTGAACCTGGGAGGCAGAGGTTGCAGTGAGCCAAGATCACAAGTCTCCATCTCGGGTGGGGGTGGGGTAGGGGCGAGGAATCAAAATGGTGTAATAATCAGGATTTGGTAAACATAAAAAGGCAGAGATTGTCAGACTGGATTAAAAATCAAGATACATGCAGTCTACAAGAAAGAAACTGTAAGGCCAAAGACACACATATGTTGAAAAGCTTAACCATATTAAATATTACTGATAACAGAACTATGGGAGCTATATTAATGTAAGACAAAATTAACTTTTACATGAGGAATATTACTAAGGAAGTGATTTTATGAGAATATTACACATTAAATCAATACACAGAAAAATAACAATTATAAATGTATATGCACCTAAAACAGACACCAAAAATGCATGAAGCAAAAACTGACAGAAATAAACAATAAACAATTCAACAATTATACTTGGAGAGTTCAATATTCTTCTCTGTATAATTCATAAAACAAGTAAATAGAAAATCAGTAAGGGTATGGAAGATCTGAACAACCCTACCAACCAACTTGACCTGACAAAAATAAAGCACTTTACTCCGAAACAGTCAAGTACACATTCTTTTCAATTGCAGGTGAAATATTCAACAGGCTATAATGCAAGAATCAATAAATATAAAAGGAATACAATCATACAAAGCATGTTCTCTGACCACAACATAATTAAATTAGAAATTAAAAAATGAACAGAAAGTGTATAACGTGTAGGGTTTTTTTGGTTTGTTTTTTCTGAGAGAGAGTTTGACTCTCTCGCCCAGGCTGGCATGCAGTGGGGAGATCTTGGCTTGCTGCAACCTCTGTCTTCCAGGTTCAAACAATTCTCATGCCTCAGACTGGTGCACAGCTGGAATTACAGGCGTGTGCCACCACGTCTGGCTAATTTATATATTTTTAGTAGAGACAGGGTTTTGCCACATTGGTCAGGATGGTCACCATCTTGGCAAGTCTGGCCTCAAGCAATCCTCCCTCCCCAACCTCTCAAAGTGCTGGGATTACAGGCATGAGCCACTGCGCCCAACCTTATAATGTATTTTTAATAGACAAAAAATAACAAATTAGGAAGAACAAAAATAAATATGGGTAATATTCAAACATATGTAAAGCAAACAGCAAACTTCTACATCATTTATGGATCAAAAAGAAATCAAAGGGAAATATAAAAATATTTTGAATGAATGAAAACAAAATCAAAACATATCAAAATGTACAGAATACAGCTGAAGCAGTACTTAGAAGAAAATTTATTGCTTTAAATGCTTATTTTATAAAGGATTAAATATTTAAAATCAATAATCAAACTTACTATCCGGAGAAGTTAGAAAAAGAAGAAAAAAATCAAACACAAAATAAGTATTAATGGAAATAATAAAGGACAGAGCAAACATAAATGAATACAAATAGCAACAGAGAAAAATAGATGAAACCAACAGTTATTTATTTGAAAACTACAACAAAATTGATACACGTTTAGCTAGACAAATCAAGAAAAAAAAATTAGAGAAGATACAACTTGCTAAAATAGGAATGAAAGAAGGAACATTACTACAGACCCTAAAGAAATTAAAAGGAGAATAAGGGAATATTATGAACAATTTTAAACGAACACATTTGACAACTTATTTGAAATGAACATATTCTTAAAAAGAGACAAATCATCAAAAGTGATCCAAGAAGAAATGAAGTCTAAATAAACCTATATCAAGCAAAGAAATTGATTAACAATTTAACGTCTCCTCACAAAGAAAAGTATGGGCTCAAAGAAGCCTTCATCTATCAATTCTGCCAATCATTTTAAAATGGGACAATTTCAACCCTATATAATTTCAGCCCATATAAAGACTTTCAAAATATAGATGAGAAATCTAACTCAATTATTACCCTCATAAAAACTAAAGACAATATATTAAAATAAATAACAACAAAATCAAGCCTGGTACGGTGACTCACTCCTATAATCCCATCACTTTGGCAACATATGAGAGGATTGCTTGAGGCCAGGAGTTCAAGACCAGCCTGGGCAAAATAGTGAGACCTCTGTCTCTATAAAAATTAAAAGTAAATAATAATTTTAAAAGCCAAGCAGGGTGTTTTGTGCCTGTAGTCCCAGCTACTCTGGAAGCTGAGGTGGAAGGATTGCTTGAGCCCAGAAGTTTGAGGCTGCAGAGATCTATGATGGTGCCACTGCACTCTAGCCTGAACAACAAAGACTCTTTCAAACAAAACCAAACAAAAAAGCTTATACACAAATGTATCTAATGAATGCAGTCTTAAAATTCTTGACAAAACATTGACAAATCAAATCCAGCAACTTATAAATAGGAAAATGACCAAGAGGAGTTTATCCTGGAAATATTGTTTCGTTTAACTAGTAAAAATAAATTAATGTAACATACTGTATTAATAAAGGAGAAAGCCATAGGTTATCTCAATTGATAAATAAAAAGCTCACGACAAAATCCAATTCTCATTCATGATAAAAACTTCCAGCAAACTAGGAATCACTGGGAAAGGTCCTGAACTTGATAAAGGTCACTTATGAACACCTCCAGGTAATACCTCTTTGAATAGAAAGTCTCCTAAGATAACAAGGCAAGAATGCCTGCTCTTACCATTTCTATTCAACATTATATTGAAGATCCTAGCCAGTGTAATAAGCCAAGAAAAAGAGAGTAAAGTCACATAGATTAGGGGAAAAAAAGTAAATCTCTATTTAGACATAATCTTACATACAGGAAGTCCTAAGTAAAGTAGGAAAAAGCTAGAGAAATAAAAAACAAGTTTAGTAATGTCACAGGATACAAGATGAACATAAAAAGATAAACTGCATTTCTGTATGCTACAACTGACTATCAAAAATGAATTTTAAAACATTTGACTTGAAATAACATCACAAAGAATAAAATACTTGGGAAAAAAATTTAACAAAAGATGTTTTGTAATATATGAACACTGTATAATGAAAACTACAAAAACACTGTCAAAATAAAGAATACCTAAATAAAAAGAGAGAGAGGCTATGCTTACTGACTGTCTTAATATCACTAAGACTCAAAATTGCTACGATGGTAATGTAACCCAATTTTTCCAATAGCTACACTGCCTAAAACTTTCTGCAATAATTGAAATGTTGATTCTCAATACTGTTCAATATGGTGTGGCTAATGGCACTTGAAATAAAGCTAGTACATTTAAGGACTTAAAATTTTAATTCTAACCAATCTTCATTATTTTTTTAAAGAGATAGAATCTCTGTCACTCAGGCTGAAGTGCAGTAGTCTGCTTATAGCTCACTATAACCCCTGAACTCCTGGGCTCTAGGTATCCTTCCAAGTAGCTGGGACTACAGGTATATGACACCAGCCCAGCTAACTTAAACACTTGTTTTAGTGACAGGATCTCACTTTGTTGCCTTACTAGTCCCATACTCCTGGCCTTAAGTCATCCTCCAGCCCCAGCCTCCTAAGGAGCTGAGATTACAGGTGAGCCACCACGTCTGGCAATCTTAATTTAAATTTGATAACCATACGTGGCTAGTGGCTAGTGTAATGGTCAGTAAAAATTCAACATAATCTCAATAAAAATCTTGACCTTTTTTTGAAGAAACTGAAAATCTGACTCTAAATATTATGTGGAAATGCAAATGACCTAGAATATCCAATACAATTACGTAAAAGAGGAACATAGAGGACATATACTATCTAATTTCAAGAGTTACAATAAAATATTGCTTCTCTTTTGGCTAAGATCAAGTGTACAATAAAGGTACAGTAATCAAGATATTGTGTTACTGGTTAAATAGACGTAATTGATGGAAGAGAACAGAGAGTCTGAAAGTAGACACAGTATTGTCAATGGATATCTGACAAAGGTCAACCAAGATAATTCGATGGGTAGAAAGACAGTCTTTTCAACAAATTGGACTGGGATACTTTCTACATCCATTTGCAGACAAACAAATAAGGACTGAGAACTTCTCAACCTTTACTTCACAATATTCACAGAAATTAACTGAAAATAGGTCATAAACCTAAATATGGGAACTTCTAGAGAAAAATTAGGAGAACATTTTTATGATCTTGGGCTTGACACAGAGCTCTTAAATATGACACAATTATAAAGCATGAGACAAAAATTACTAACTGGATTTCATCCAAGTTATAAGCTTTCTTGCTTAAAAAGACACCATTGAGAAAACGAAAAGGTAGGCCACACATTGGGAGAAGGTATTTGCAAAATGTATATCTGATAAAATTTTGTATTCAGAATATAATTAGAGCTTGTACAACTCAATAATAAAATAGTTCAATTTTTAAAAAGAAGAAAAGATTTTAATATACCGTTTTATAAAGAGGATATCTGATTAGCAAATAAGTACCAAAAAGATGCTCAACATCATTAGTTTTTAGTGAATGCAAACTAAATCACAATGAAGTACCACTACACACTCACTAGAATGGCTAAATTGAAAAGGATTAACAAAACCAAGTGTTGAGAAAGATGTGAGCTGGGCACAGTGGCTCATGCCTGTAATCCCAGCACTTTGGAAGGCTGAGGTAGGCAGACTGCTTGAGGTCAGGAGTTCAAGACCAGCCTGGCCAACAAGGTGAAACTCCATCTCTACTAAAAATTCACCAGGTGTGGTGGTGCATGCCTATAATCTCAGCTACTTATAAGGCAGAGGTAGGAGAATTGCTTGAACCTGGGAGGCAGAGGTTGCAGTGAGATTGCACCATTGCACTCCAGCCTGGGTGAAGAGTGAGATGCTGTATCCAAAAAAAAAAAAAAAAAAAGAAGAGAAAGAAAAAGATGTGGTGTTGGGTAGAATGTTCTGTAAGTATCTGTTAAGTCCATTTGTTCTAGCGTATAGAACAGATTGTTTCTTTGTTGACTTTCCATCTTGATGACCTGTCCAGTGCTATCAGTGGAGTACTAAAGTCCTCCACTATTATTGTGTTGCCATCTATCTCATTTCTTAGGTCTCATAGTAATTATTTTATAAATTTAGGAGCTCCAGTGTTAGGTGCATATATATTTAGAATTGTGATATTTTCCTATTGGACTAGTCCTTTCATCATTATATAACGTTCCTCTTTGTCTTAACTGCTGTTGCTTTAGAATTTGTTTTGTCTGATATAAGCCTGCTCACTTTTGGTGTCCATTTGCATGGAAAATCTTTTTCTACCCTTTTACCTTAAGTTTATGTGTGTCTTTATGTGTTACATGAGTCTCCTGAAGACAGCAGAAACTTGGTTGGTGAATTCTTATCCACTCTGCCATTGGGTATCTTTCAAGTGGAGCATATAGGCCATTTACATTCAATGTTAGTATTGAGATGGAGGTACTATTCTATTCATAGAGCTATTTGTTACCTGAATAGCTTTTTTTTTTCATTGTGTTATTGTTATATAGGTCCTGTGAAATTTATGCTTTCAGGAAGATTCTACTTTGATGTATTTCCAGGCTTTGTTTCACGATTTAGAGCTCCTTTTATCAATTCTTGTAGTGCTTGCTTGGTAGTAGTTAATTCTCTCAGCATTTGTTTGTCTGGAAAAGACTGTATCTTTCTTTCATTTATGAAGTGTAGTTTCACTGGATACAAAATTATTGGCTGATGATTGTTTTGTTTAAGGAGGCTAAAAATGGGACCCCAATCCCTTCTAGCATGTAGAGTTTTTGGTGAGAAATCTGCTGTTAATCTGATAGGTTTTCCTTTATGGGTTACCTGATGCTTTCATCTCACAGCTCTTAACATTCTTTCCTTCATCTTGACTTTAGATAACCTAATGACGATGTGCCTAGGTGATGATCTTTTTGCGATGAATTTCTCAGGTGTTCTTTGAGATTCTTGTATTTGGATGTCTAGATCTCTAGCAAGGCTGGGAAAGTTTTCCATGATTATTTCCTCTAATAGGTTTTCCAAACTTCTAGATTTCTCTTCTTCTTTGGGAACACCAATTATTCTTAGATTTGGATATTTAACATAGCCCCAGACTTCTTGGAGGCTTTGTTCATTTTTTAAAATTCTTTTTACTTTGTCTTTCATGGATTGGGTTAATTCAAAAGCCAGGTCTTCAAACTCTGAGGTTCTTTCTTCTGCTGGTTGATTCTATTGCTGAGACTTTCCAGTGCATTTTGAATTTCTCTAAATGCGTCCTTGATTTCCAGAAGTTGTGATTGTTTTTTATTTATGCTATCTATTTCACTGAAGAATTTGTCTTTCTTATCTTATATCATGTTTTTGATTTCTTACATTCTATTCATCAGCACATGGAACATTCTCCAAGATAGACCATATGATAGGCCACAAAACAAGACTCAGTAAATTTATGAAAATTGAAATTATATCAAGTACTCTCTCAGACCACAATGGAATAAAATTGGAAATCAATTCCAAAAGAAACCCTCAAAACCATGCAAATGCATAGAAATTAAATAACCTGCTCTTGAATGATCATTGGGTAAACAATGAAATCTAGACGGAAATATAAAAATTCTTTGAACTAAACACTAATAGTGACACACAACCTATCAAAACCTCTGGGATATAGTAAAAGCAGAGCTAAGAGGAAAGTTCGTAACATTAAATACCTACAACAAAAAGTCTGAAAGAGCATAAATAGACAATCTAAGGTCACACCCCATGGAACTGGAGAAACAGGAACAATCCAAACCCAAACCCAGCAGAAGAAAAGAAATAACCAAGATTAGAGCAGAACTAAGTGAAAATGAAATTTAAAAAAACACAAAAGATAAATGAAACAGAAAGCTGGTTCTTTGAAAAGATAAATAAAATTGACAGACCATTAGTGAGATTAACCAAGAACAGAAGAGAGAATATCCAAATAAGCTCAATTAGAAATGAAACAGGAGCTATTACAGCTGATACCACAAAGATACAAAGTATTATTCAAGGTTAATATGAACACTTTTACACAAATAAACTAGAAAACCTAGAGGAGATGGATAAACTCCTGAAAATAAACAACCCTCCTAGTTTAAACCAGGAAGATATAGAATCTCTAACAGACCAATAACAAGCAGCAAGACTGAAATGATAATAAAAAAAAAAAAGTCCAATACCAGATAGATTCACAGTTGAATCCTATTAGACATTCAAAGAAGAATTGGTACCAGTGCTATTGACACTGGTCCAAATGAAAGAGAGGGAATCCTTCCTAAATCATTTTATGAAGCCACTATCACCCTAATACCAAAACCCAGGAAGGACATAACAAAAAAGAAAACTACAGACCAATATCCCTGATGAACACAGATACAAAAATCCTAGTGAACTGAATACTAGTTCACAAAATACTAGTGAACTGAATCCAACAGCGTATCAAAAAGATAAACTACCATGATCAAGTGGGCTTCATACCAGGGATACAGGGATGGTTCAGATACACAAGTCAATAAATGTGATACACTACCCTAAATAGAACTCAAAACAAAAATCACATGATGATCTCAGTAGATGCAGAAAAAATATTTGACAAAATTCATCATCCCGTTATAATTAAACCCCTCAACAAAATGGCAGAAGAGACATACCTTAAGGTAATAAAAGCCACCTGTGACAAACCCACAGCCAACATTATACTGAACGGGGAAAAGTTGAAAGCATTCCGCCTGAGAATTGGAACAAGACAATGATGCCCACTTTCACCACTTGTATTCAGTATAGTACTGAAGTCCTAGCCAGAGCAATCAGACAAGAGAAAGAAATAAAGGGCATCCAAATTGGTAAAGAGGAAGTCAAACTGTCAGTTTGCTGATGATATGATTATACACCTAGAAAGTCTTAAAGTCTCATCCAAAAAGCTTGTAGAACTGGTAAGTCAACAGTTTCAGGATACAAAATTAATGTAAACAAATCAGTAGCTCTGCTATACACCAACAGTAACCAAGCTGAAAATCAAATAAAAAACTCAACCTCTTTCACAAGAGTTGTAAAAAATAAAAATAAAATACTTAGGAGTATACCTAACCAAGGACATGAAAGACCTCTACAAGGAAAACTACATAACACTGCTGAAAGAAATAACAGATGACACAAACAAATGGAAACAGAGTCTATGCTCATGGATGGGTGGAATCAATATTGTGAAAATGACCATACCACCAAAAGCAATCTACAAATTCAATGTAATTCTACCAAAATACCACCATCATTCTTCAGAGAACTAGAAAAAACAATCCTAAAATTCACATGAAACCAAAAAAGAGCCTGCTTAGTCAAAGCAAGACTAAGCAAAAAGAACAAATCTGGAGACATCACATTACCTGACTTCAAACCATACTATAAGGCCATAGTCACCAAAACAGCATGGTACTGGTATAAAAATAGGCACACAGACTAATGGAACAGAATAGAGAACCCATGAATAGAGCCAAATACAGCCAACTGATCTTCAACAAAGAAAACAAAAATATAAAGTGAGAAAAGGATACCAAATGGTGCTGGGATAATTGGCAAGTCACGTGTAGAAGAATAAAACTGGATCCTCATCTCATAGCCTATACAAAAATCATCTCAAGATAGATCAAAGACTTAAATCTAAGACCTGAAATCATAAAGATTCTAGACAATGTCAGAAAAACTCTTCCAGACACTGGCTTAGGCAAAGACTTCGTGACCAAGAACCCAAAAGCAAATGCAACAAAAACAAAAATAAATAGATGGGACTGAATTAAACTAAAAAGCTTCTGCACAGCAAAAAGAAATAATCAGCAGAGTAAACAGATAAACCACAGAATGGGAGAAAATCTTCACAATCAATACATCCCACAAAGGACTAATATCCAGAATCTACAAAGAATTCAAACAATTCAACAAGAGAAAAACAAACAATCCCATCAAAAAGTGGGCTAAGGACATGAATAGATAATTCTCAAGAGAAGATATACAAATGGCCAAAAAACATATGGAAAAATGCTCGACATCACTTAAGTGTCAGGGAAATGCAAATCAAAACCACAATGCAATACCACATTATCCCTGCAAGAATGGTTATAATAAAAAAAATTAAAAAAAATAATAGATGTTGGCATGGATGCAGTGAAAAGGGAACGTTTTTACACTGTTGGTGTAAATGTAAACTACTACAACCACTACGGAAAACGGTGTGGAGATTCCTTAAAATACTAAAAGTAGATCTGTTTGATCCTGCAATCCCACTACTAGGTATCTCCCTAGAGGAAGAAAAGTCATTATACGAAAGAGATACTTGCACACCCATGTTTATAGCAGCACAATTTGCAATTGAAAAAATATGGAACCATCTCAAATGCCCATCAATCAACAAGTAAAGAAAATATGGTAAGTGTATATATCACATAATACTACTCAACCATAAAAAGGAACAAAATAATGACAGTCACAGCAACCTGGATAGAACTGGAGACTATTATTCTAAATGAAGTAACTCAGGAATGAAAAACCAAACATCATATGTTCTCACTCATATGTGGGAGCAAAGCTATGAGGATGCAAAGGAAAAGAATGATAACGCTGAACTTTGGGGACTTGGGGGAAAGTGTGCAGAGTAGTGAGAGATAAAAGACTACACATTGGGTACAGTGTATGCTGCTCAGGTGATGGGTGCACCAAAATCTCAGATATCATCGCTGAAGAACTTATTCATGTAACCAAATACCGCTTGTTCCTCCAAAAATCTACTGAAATAAAAAAAAATTAAAGAAAAAGTTTTTGAAAAAATGGAATCCTTACATACTGCAGTTAGGAATATAAAATGGTATAATCACTTTGAGAACCAATTTGGCAATTTCTTTAGAAATTAACATACGTTTACCATATGTCCCAGGAATTTTGATCCTAGGTGTCTACTAAGGGAAATGAAAACATGCATCCACACACAGACTTGTATGTAAATGTTCATGGCAGAATTATTCATAGCCGTTCCAAACTGGAAAGATTTAAATTTCCTTTAACAGGTGAAGAGATAAATAAAATGCTATATTCATATAATGGAATATTTATCAGAAATATAAAGGAATGAATTATTAATAGATGCAACAATATGGATAAATATCCAAAAGCTGCGAAATGGAAGATAGGAGACACAAAAGAATAAATATATATATATATATATATATATATATATATATATATATATATATATATAGCGCATGATTGTATTGATAGAAAATTTTCAGAAAATCAAAACTATAGTGCCACAAAACAGATCAGTGAGGCCAGGGGTGGGAGAAGGAGCTGACTGGGAAAAAAAAGCAGGAAGAAACTTTTAGGGGTGACAAGTGTTCTTGAATTAAACTGTGGTTATAGTTACATGCATGTACACATTTCCTAAAGTTCATCAAACCATATACTTAAAGTGTGTATATTTATGGTGTGCAAATATACCTTAATAAACCTGTTAAAAAGGATATAATAAGTGGAAATAATCCAAATGTACATCAACAAATGAATGGGTATTAAAATATGGCACATATTCATAAAATGAAATATTATTTGGTAATAAAAATAAAGTGCTGATTCACACTTCAGCATGGATAAACCTTGAAATCACAATGCTAAGTGAAGGCAGTTGTGAAGGTCCGTACATTGTATTCTTCCATTTAAATGATATGTCCAGAATAGACAAATCTGGGGTAGGGATAAAGGTCTGGGGATGTTGAGGGTGATGATGGCTAAAAGATATGGCGGGTATTTGTTTGGAAGGTAAGAAAAATATCCTCAAATTGATTGTAATGGATGTACAACTGAATATATTAAAAGCCACCGAATTATACACGTTAAAATGGGTGAATTTTATGGTATATGAATTATACTAAATTCACAAAAAGCTATTGAAAAGGGATATAATAGAACTGAATGCAAAAAAAATCAATAATTTTAAAGATAAGCATAATGCTTCAAATATATTTTCTGAATATGCTGGTACTTCTGGCTTTTGCTTTATAAGCCCAGGGATTCACATTATTTGTTTTCTGAAATTAGGAGTAAAGAAATTTCTTATTATTTGAGTAACATTAGTAAAAAAAAGATGATTTAAAACTGGGACTAAATTTTTTGCAGGGGTGTAGAAGGGACTAAAATTTTATAGTAGATAGTGGGAAATGGAGAACAGTTTGGCTGGAATTTCATTTTAAATAATTATTAAATTTAATCTTATCAGTAGAGGGTCTTTTTGGTAGTTTGCTAATCTACCTTGGCCACAGTTCGCAGTGAGAGTAAATGTAATAATATTATGCCCTGTAAAGTGCTATTTTCTTCTCACATAGAGGTCCTTTGGGCAAAAGTCAAGGGCTTTAACAATTTTCCTAAAGTGTTCTCCTAATGCTTTGAATTCCCAATTATTTGCTTTTGAAGTGCCATTTGTGTCATTATCTCTATCATTTTTCCCTTCTTCCACTGTAAACTGATCTGCCTCTACAATAGTACTGCTCAAAGCATGATCTGAGGACCAGAACCAGCAGCAGTTATCCAGGTGTTTTTCATGCATGCAATAGTCTACAGACTTCTAGAATCTGCCTGTGATAATGTTATACTGGGTAGCTAGTCAGGCATGAGCAGGGCAGGAGAGGGCTCTCTACAACCACACACACACACCAGGAATGTCAGGCGATCATCAGGTGATGGTCAGGTGGTTGCTGAAACTATCTCTAAACTAATAATCGACTGCAGCCCATGCCAGGGTAAAGCAGTCTCCCAAAAGACAGAAATACCTGAAACTGGTGATCAGCAGCTTCCCAATAAGATCTTAAGAGGTGGGTGAGTGGGCTCAAGCATGTGTATTAAGAGGCAAAATGGTGGAGTTTAACTGGTATGTGACCTTCCAGGGACATTTGACTGGTAAGGGAAGAATGCCTTAAGTGAATATGCATAAAACCCCAGTAAACACATTGTGCATGCTCACCTCCCAAGCACTGGCAGGCCACTGCGCATGCAGAAAGCCCACTCCAAGGGAAGAATTAGGGGAGAAGGGATGCAAGACCCCAGAAGTATGTGGACATATAAAACCCCAAGTCAAAAGGTCAAACCACGCACTTGATCTCTCAAGTCACCCACTTGGCCTTCTTCTAAGTGTTCTTTAGTTCCTTTCATTACTGCTCTAAAGCTTTTTAATAAACCTTCACTCCTGCTCTAAAACTTGCCTCAGTCTCCCCTTCTGTCTTCTGCCCCTCGTCGAATTCCTTCTTCTGAGGAGGCAAGAAGTGAGGTTGCTGCAGACCCATACGGATTCACTGCTGGCAACATAAGAATCACCTGCAATACATGTTAAACACACAAGTTCCTAGACCCACTCCAAAGTTTCTGAATTAGTCATTTAGGGAAGAGTCTGAAATCTGTATGCTGAACAAGGAACCAAGGTGATTTTCATTTTCATGCAACTTTGGGAAGCAAGGAACTACACACTAGCAGTTTTCAAACTTTGGTGTGCATCAGAATTCCCTGCAGTGCTTGTTAAAACATAGACTCCTGGTCCCCACCCCCAACTGCTGCACTGATAGATCTGCACTGATACACTAGTGCCCAAGAATCTACATTTCTAACAAGTTCCAAGGCAATACTAAGGCTGCTAGTGCAGGACCATGCTTTGAGAACTACTGCTCAGGCAGCATTGCCTATTCAGTTATGAAAACATGTGAAGAAGGATGAAGTGAAATAGTGCATAGCCATAATTGCATTATACAGTGCTACACAATGTAATTCCATAAAATCATATCATATCTCTCAAATTACGGTATGCAGAACCTCTGCATCAGAATCACCTGGGGACTGTTAAAAATAAGGATTCCTTTGTCACACACAAGTCCTACAGCATCCAAACTTAGGTGTTAAAGCCTAGAACTTGCTATTTTTAACAAGCTCTTGCATATCAAAGTTCTAGAACCACTGTCATTATCCCTAAATGACTCTTCTAATGGATGATGCCAAGCACTGTATAAATAGGGCTAAATTCTCTGAAAGAATTTTTGACGGTACTCCCAGGACACAAGGGCAAGAAGCCAGCTGGCATCTGTCCTGGGTAGCTGAAATCTGTCAGGGCAGAGCCTCATTTGCTGCTTCATCTGCCTATTTGGTCTTGTCTTGAATCCCAGTAGTGACATTAAGATGATTTCAGACACTCCCAGATTTCTTCACATTCCAGACATAAGGGACCAGAATTCCTTTACAGGATAATTAGTACAGATTTAAGGTGCCTCTAGGGAATACAAACCACTGCCACTTACTGTATGAGTGGCAAGTAAGGCAAAGAAATTATTGCTAAGTTGACTTAGTAATAGAACTGTTGGAGACCAACTGTTTAATAAATGTAGAGAAAGGCTGAATGTAAGAGAAGATTGATCCTAAAAAGCTGCAGAGAATTACCAATTCAGGGACACAATCTTATTGATCTTTCATTATATCCAGATGATATTAAAATATTTAGCAACAGATAAAATATAAGTACCCACCCATCAAAATGGATAACAGCTGTAAGCAACTAATAAGGCCACAGTTGCTGAGCATTGTTAGTTCGGCCATTATCCTGTGACTATAAAAATGCTTTCAATATGCTGATAATGCTTACATACAGAATTTATTGAGTATCTCTTACAAGAACCAGATATGCCTGTGAAGTGTATCATGAACATACAATCACACACATACACAAAATCCTTCCAACTTCACCCTGATTTTATTATTCAGATTCCAGTCATTCTAGACTTCTCTTATGCCCTTTTTCAACTTGACATCCTCCATCTTTTAAAATTTCAGTTTATACACAAAAATATATACGTGCATATTTCAAAGAAAACATTTCGAAGGGGCTTAAAATGAAAGAAAAAAATTATTTGCCCCATTTTTGCTCTATCTCCAATCTTGCTTCCACGATGCAACCACTTTTAACAACCTCAGCCATTTCCTCCTCAGCCATTTTCTTCTTCTTGCCTCTACCAGATATAGTAGAGGTAAGAAAAAGAAAAAAGAAGAAGAAAGAAGAAAGGAGAAGAAGAAGAAGAAAATTTTATATTCTTTATATATAGAATATACCCAACTGGTAAATATGGATGTGGATTTATATTCCATATAAATTGAATATGGATTTATATTCCATATTTACCAGTTGGGTATATTCTACTGGTTTCATGCATGTATTATTTCTTGGTTTTAAAATTTTATGTTACTCATTGGCTTCCACTGTGAAATAGAATTTTTAGTTCTCTTTATTCCCCACTCTCTACATACCATCACATCCCTCTGAAAAGGAACTGATTCAACTGCTCCAATCTGGACCTTCTAAGCCTGAGGTACTATCATTGTTAGTATCACCTGTTGTATCTTCCTGAGGCTTTCTTTTGAATTAGATTTCCTGTTTACTATATTACTTCTTTCTTGGTTCATTTCCTTATTTTGAAGGGGCATATCCTAGTAGCTTTCTAAGTAACAGTATGTGGGAAATAATTTCTTGAAAACTTGATTAATAGTGGGATATCGAATTCTTGATTGGAAATCATTTTCATTCAAATTGGAAGGCAAAATTTCTTCCTTGCTAGCTCCAAAACCATTCTAAGTATATGACTCTTTTGTTTAAATTTCTTGAAGCTTATAAAATCTTCCTTAATCTCAGTGTTCTGAAATTTTACAGTAACATGCTATGGTTTGGATGTGTCTTCATCTATTGTCCTGTGAATTCTGTGGGCCCTTTCAATCTGGAAATTTATATTCTTTAATTGTGTGATATATTATTGGATTACCTCTACCTCTACTATTTTTATCTTTTTTGTAGGCAGAGTCTAAGCTCTGTTGCCCAGGCTGGAGGACAGTGGCAGGATCTTGACTCACTGCAACCTCCCCTTCAGGGTTCAAGCTTTTCTCCTGCCTCAGCCTCCCGAGTAGCTGGGATTGCAGGTATGTGCCACCACACCCAGCTAATTTTTGTATTTCTGGTAGAGATGGGGTTTCACTGTGTTGGCCAGGCTGGTCTTGAACTCCCAACCTCAGGTGATCCGCCCTCCTTGGCCTCCCAAAGTGTTGGGATTACAGACACGAGCCACTGCGCCCAGCGGCTCTACTATTTCTTTTACCTTCTCTGTCCTACCTCTGAATCTGTTAGTCTGAGACTGGATTTTTCAACTGGTTCTCCTACTTACTTTAGTCTTTTTCTCTCCTTGTTTCCATTTTCCCTTACTGCTCTTTAGTAAGATTTTCAACTTTATCTTCCAGACCCACTATTACGTACTTTCTGAGGTTATAAATTCCAAGAGCTTTTTTTGGTGAATATTGTTCTGTTACTTATTGTTAAAGCATCCTTACTGATTCTTGGATATCCTGAAGGCAATAGCTTGTGTTATCCCCGTGATGACACTGACGATAGTCCCCCACTCTCAAATTACTTTATGCTGTTCATTTTAATATTTGATCTCATGTTAGAGGATTTTCTCAGATTTTTCATGCTTGGTTACCTATTTAAGAGTGGGGAGGTATGAATAAAAATGCTACTGTCAAAAAGACAAATGCTGACAAGGATGTGGAGAAAAGGGGAATACTGTTAGTGGGGATGTCAATTAGTACAGCAACTACGGAAAGTAGTATGGAGGTTCCTCAACAAACTGAAAATAGAACAACCAAAGGACCCAGCAATCCCACTGCTGGGTATATACATCCAAAAGAAAGTGTAACTGGGTTTTTTCTTGGGTGCTGGTGAGGCACAGCTCCCCCGAAAGAATGCTGTGGGTTCTTGGTGTCCGATTTCTTAAGAATAAGCACTGGGACCCTGCAGGTGCACCACACGCTCGTAAAAGTAAATATCGGACCCAAGAAGTGTTGCAGAAAGATGATTTTATTTAGGTAGAGAAAAGAGAAGAAACGGAGAAGAAGAGAAAGACTTCCACGAAGAATGTGGAAGAGGATTCCAGAGGGGAAATCTGGCCAGGTGTGTGGACACGGACTTCTATCCTGGGAGGAACCTGCACCTTCTCCAAGACCCTGGGCCAATGAAAGGAGTTCCTTAGAACTTCCGCTGGAGTGAATGACTTTTAGTTTCTTCCCCAGCCCGCAAAATTCAAACATAAACCGTTAAATCTCCCAGATGGAGAGAGATGGGAGGGGGGCATGGCGCTGGGAAATTCTTGCCCTAAAAACTATGCCCCATCGTGGACCCAGAAAGAGAACACATTCCCTCAAAAGGAAATCGGAATACTAAAGCATTCCCATGTTTATTGCAGTAATATTCGCAATAGCCAAGATGTGGAATCAACCTAAGTGTCCAGCAACAAATAAATGGATAAAGAAAATGTGGGATGCTATACACAGTGGAATTATTCATCCATAAAAAATAACGAAATCTTGTCATTTGCAGCAACATGGATGGATCTGGAGGGCATTACGTTAAGTGAAATAAGCCAGGTAGAGAATGACAAATATCTCATGTTTTCACTCATGGAAGGGCTAGTATGGTGGTTATCAGAGGCTGGAAAGGGGAATAAAGAGGTTGGTTAATAGGTACAAAAATACAGTTAGATAAAATACGTAAGTTCCAGTGTCTGACAGACTAGAGTTAACAAGGAATTACTGTATGTTTCAAAACAGCTAGAGGATTTGGAATGTATCCAACACAAAGAACTGATAAATGTTTGAAGTGATGGATATGCTATATACCCTGATTTGATCATTACATTGTATATATTTATCAGAATATCTAAGTACAACTATTAGGTATCAATTTTAAAAAAGAACAGGGGACAAAAAGGCTGCTTGCAGCACATGCATGGGGCGTGGTGACCAAGGCTTCACAGTAGAGAAAGAGGCCAGGATTTCTTGGGGATTCCTCTACATTGGTATCTTAGTCTTTCCTCTAGGAGGCAGATTCCGTAGATAACATTTTTCTAATTTCCTACCTGGGTGGGGAAAGGCCTGGGAAACTAGTAGGACAGATACACACACACACTCCTGTTTTCCATACTGAACCCTTAAGCTCAATAATAATTTGGCATCCTTCAATCAACAAACCCCTTTGTTTTACTATCCCCAGAGAATAAACTAATTGGATGGGAGAGGGAGGGGCATTCACTAGAGTTTTAAGAGCTTCTTAAAAGGTTTTCAAGAAATTCTACTTATTCTTCCCTTTGCCACCACTGAGGTACTGCCTATTGCTAATTCCTGTGTCTTTTAAGGTTTCTGCGGTGCAAATTGAATTGGCTCTTAATTTCCCATGGCTGGCATAGTATCAAACTGCTAACTTGGTCACCACATCTTCTTTCTAGCATCCAAAATAGTTCCCCCAGCCAACCGGGATTAAAACTTAAATTTCGGTTCCTTTACAGTACATTAATGGTGTTTAGGGAGGGAGCCAAATTAGATACGTCTGTTCAATCCACTTTCCTGCAACCTGTTTTAACCTTCACAAACAACTTAACTCCACCTGAAACCATTCCTATGAGACAATATCTTGGTGACACTGTGCATAGGGTTTAAACATGTACGTAACAGGGATCACAATGCCAGAACTTCCTGTCACTTGACTATATTAAAAAATGGGCAAAATGATGTTATGCTCACTCAGGTATGTGCTATGTCCATCTAAGGTCTACTGCTATCTTAGAGAAAGATAACCATTTCACTATGAGTAGGGTGAGTTGTTTTTCCATCAAGGATAATGCACTGGATGATATGGCTATTTTCTCCCTGTCCCTCATTTACAAGTTGGCTTTTGGGTTAGAGATACAGTGCACAGATTTAGGCTTCTCCATGACAAGTGATCATCAATTCATTAACGGAAATGTAATACATGACTTCAGCTCCTTGCGTTCTACCAAAGCAATGAAGACTTTATGCTGTTTATGTGTGTAACTGTATACAAATTTTTTAATACAAATACGTATCCTCCCAGCCATCTGGATTACGTTAACAGCAAGTTAGCAGGCCACATCATTCAGAAGATACAGGAAATTAATAGTCTTGAGAAGAGAGGAAATCAGACACTACTTCAGAGGGTGGGGCATTCAGCTCCTAATGAAAAACAACTTTGATAACACAGTACTACCACCTTCAAAGTGTCTAGTAAACATTAAGCTTTCTTTTCACCCCTTTAAAGGCTTAAAGTACCACACAAGTGGTTTGCAGGCCCTTTTCGGCTCCAAAAATGTTAGGATTCTACCATCAACTGGAACCCTGGGTTCTAGTCCCAGCTCTTTCCCAGATGGGCTATTTGACCTCACACATGATACTCAGGCCTGCATGGATTCTCTCCTCATCTATAAATCAATCCCCATCATTCTTTAACCTTTTATTTCCCATTGCTGACACAGAATCAAAAGTAATTTATTCTTTTAAACAATTTAAATATATTTTCATACTAATGTAAACATTTTTGGTCTGGGTATCAGAATTTAGTCTGGATACTCATCAATGGCATGGCAATCTTACCTCTAAAAATATCCATTTTTATCAAAAAATACAGTAATTAGGTGTAACTAATGTAAATTAAAATTTAATATACACGTACTTTCATCTCATATTGTCAGATAATTTAAGACTCCCATCTAAACCAGTTTTTTTTATATATTTAAAACTTTAATGAACACTTTTGTTGAAGGGAGTGAGGTACAGAATCTTGCAACTTTTTTAGCACCGATAAGTAGTGCAATATAATATTGGAATTTTTAAAATATCTCAAATGAGTAAGATCTCATGTGAAATAAACTGATTTTTGTAAAATATTTCATTATTTGCCATATTGTTTGGTCATAAAGTGAGCCTCATTATACTGCAGCAACTGGATTTTTCTACCTTACAGAGAAGCACGTTTTAATAAACCAAATTGGCAATTTAAATGGTCTCACGATAAAGGAAAGGGGCCTTTCACATTTCTACTCAGAATTATCATATATTTATGAGGCAGGATTTACGTATGTTCTGCATGCTTTGATGTATTGTGCCTGGATTCATATCCTAGCTTTTATCATAATCTGGCTCAGGCAAGCCATTTAACTGGGGAGTCAGTGGCCTCACTTTAAATGTGTTGTGAGGATAAAACGAAATCGAAAGTATTCTAAAAAGAAAATAGAAAATTGATACACCAAATACTGCTCTTATGGCAAATTAGCTCAATTATTTAAGTGCCTGCGTAGGGAGAATGGGCTGAGGTCCTAATCTATTTATTTCCACTCCATTAATTTCTCTGATTCCATACGTGTCTTTCACAGAGCCAAACAGGACCATGGCTACCTCTGCATTAGTCCACATAATTTACCTCCACCGAAAATTACCACCTTATTAATCTTTCTCAGGCTTTGCTTTCAACCAGACCAGATATCTGTCATAAAGACAGACATATGCTACGTTTATGATTACTATTATGCATTTCCTCTAGTGAGGCAACATCAAGAACACAAACCTATCTGAAAGGTTTCCAATCGCATTAGCAGATTGGAATCACTGGTCTGATGACAGATTTCTAAGGCTACAGGTGGAAACTGCCCATGCCCGGTGGTGACCAAGCTGATGAGGTCTGCAGTTCTTAAAAGCACAGATCATGACACGCACTCTCCGTGAGGCGTCATTCCTTAAAAGTCTATTCACTACGTAAGCGCCTGGAAATGTCGGGCAGGTGCTTAGGGAAAGAATGGAAACCCTAGTCAGTCACAAGTCTCTGTAGTGTTACTACTATTGCCGACGCAGGAAACTGACTAGGGAGGGGGTGGTGCCGGCTTTCAAAGGAGTACTCAGAATCGCTACACGGTGCCAGAGCTGGTCTCTGGCAAGGAAGGCTGTGACGGCCTTGGCTCTGGTCAAGTGGGTGTTTACTCAGGGAAAGGTGAAACAGAAGTGGTTCTAGGAGGTGCGAAAATAAATTCCCTTTATGGCCATGCAGGTCTGTAACATGCGGCACTCGGACAATCTCTTCCCAACACCCTCCCTTAACGAGAGCGCGCGCCCGTGGGGGCCCATTACCATCCTGCAGGATGAGGCTGGGCTGCACCGCCTGTACCCGGAACTGTCTGGCCCTCCAGCCGGGGCTAGGCGCCCGCACGACCTCGCTATCGGAGAGCCAGGTCACAGTCTCAAAGTTGTCCCCGCGAGCCAGAGCCTCGGCCTCCGCGTGGTGCACGGCCACCCGGTCGAACTGGTAGAGGCCGCCGGAGTGGTCGAAGTGCACGTGGGTGGCCACGGCAAGCAGCGGCCGGCGCCCCGCGTCCTCTCTGGCCCCGCGGTCCTGCAAGAGGCCGGAGGAGTACAGGTACTCCGGGAGGCTGCGTAGCCCCAGGCCTGTATCAATCACCACGTCCTGCTCGGAGCCCCGCACCAGCCAGATGTTGGCGCGGTTGCCTGACTCGTAGAAGCGTTCTTGAATCCAGAAGATACCATCGCCTAGAGACTTGTGGGCGTACCACTCGAGAGCCGACATGCTGGGCAGGGGTGCAGCCAGGCAGGGTGAGTGCGGGCGTGCGTGCGTGCCTCCCACAGGCTGTCCAGACACCAGGCGCTGCGGCTGTGTGGGGCGGTCTGCTGCAGCCAGAGAGAAGGCGCAGAGCGAGGCGGGGGCGGGGAATGCGGGGGTAGGAATAGGAGGAGGAAGGACGCAGACCGACGCTGCCTGGAGCGTGCGCTCCCGCACCCTCCCGCCTGGTCGGCAGCCAGCTGGGGCTGCGCCACCTGCCCCGAGGCTCAGGAGCTACCACAGCCCCTACAGCCGCAGCTCGGGGGAGATTTAACGCAGGGGCCACTGCAGCAGAATGGAGACTCAGGAGGCAACTGTTTCCCCACCCCAGGCGTGTGACAGCGGAATCCCGGAGCGAGGATGGGAAGCGCTAGGACCGCCCACCGACCAGCTTTCCGCGGTGCGCACTCCCAGCTGGCGCTGAAAGCGCGGGGCCTAACGGGTTGTACGGTGACTACGGCGCCTGCCAAGGGCAAAAAAAGCTCTGTGCCGAGGGGGTGGGGCCTGCCTAGGGAGTGGGCGGGGCTAGTTGGTAGAGCTCACGCTGCAGTTCTGGGACCGCATGGAGGGCGGTGCGCGCTCCTCACGAGGTGGAACCAGTGGCACCGGAGCGCCGGCGTTCTCTGCTAGCACCCCTTCCTTGCCGGCCGGCACTTCGACTGCAGAGTTTTGCCCACGCTTCGAGACTTAGGGAGCAGGTAACCGAGGAAGCAATCGAAGACTTGGGCGGGGTGGTGAGGGTAGAGGAGAGTTAAAGGGACACGTGGAGAAGGTAGGGGGAAGTCGGGGGTAGAGATTTATTAAAGCGCCTCTGGGTTGAGGGGCGTTTGGAGATAGCTTGATACCTCCCCTGGTCCTGCTCCCTTCAGAGTCTTTTTAAGTCGAATTTCCAGATTTTACTTTGTCTCCACTTCCTGGGACTGTTTGCAGGGAGTTAGAAGGGTGTTCTCACTTACAGGAGGTGATTTTCAGAATCCGGTGACTGTATGATTTGTTTAGGCACTAGTCATTGCCACAGATGCAGCTGAGGACCGACTATTCCGCATCTATTTTCGTAACAGTTGGCACTTTATATCGTAGGGATGGGAGCTGTTAATACGGTTTTTCTTTTCTTCTAAAAAATAAAATTCTATATCCACCCTTTTTTTTAGCGGGGGGTTAGTCTGCCTTTGGAGGAGAGTAAAGAAAGTTGATAGAAAGTCTCAACTAAGGAAAGAGGGAGAACCTGGTGAGGACGGGAAAAGTGAATAATGACTGGGTGTGGCCCCGCCAGCCACGTAAATCACCCGCACTGTTAACATCAGGTCACTGTCTCCATTCTCCACACTTCCTAGCTATTGAAGCAGCTATTTAGGTTTTGTTTTTTTGTTTTTTGGTGAGACAGTCTCACTCTATCGCCCAGGCTGGAGTGCAGTGGAACCTCCGCCTCCTGGGTTCAAGCGATTCTCTTGCCTCAGCCTCCGGAGTAGCTGAGATTACACGCGCCCGCTACTGCATCCGGCTAATCTTGTATTTTTAGTGGAACGGGGTTTCACTCTGTTGGCCAGGCCGGTCTTGAACTCCTGACCTCAAGTGATCTACCCGCCTCGGCCTCCCAAAGTGCTGGGATTACAGGCGTGAGACGCTACACTGGCCTGAAGCATCTATTTAGGCTTCAGAAATTCCCTTGAGAACTTGACTAACCTCCCTACTTAGGAAAAATGGTAAAGAGACTCATGAAACAGCATTAGAAAAGGATTATGAAAACCTTTACTGTGACAACTACTAGTAAGACTTCATGGAAGGAGAGGCGTGCTCTCCTTCCCTACCCTCCTAAAGTCTTTGGTGGACATGCAGCTTTTCTAAATATTTTACTAATCTTGGTAGAGATTATTCGGTTATTCAGTTGGGGGATATCCTTATGCACAAGTGCCTGAGCTAGATAATTCATGAACAAAATTGTGTAAAAAGGTCATAATCTAGATTCTCAGGAGTTTGAAGGAAGATAATGTCTGTACACAATTAATTACTTGCAAGATAAAGCATTACAGGGTATGTGCCACAGAGGAAGTAAAAACTAGATTCAATAAGAATACAGATGGAAGGGATTCTTGAGGAGAGGCATTTGAGCTGGCCTTCAAAGACTACTTTTAGGGCATTCTCAACAGAGTAATAGGACTCTTTGTAGTTTGGGTACTTTTTCTCTAGGCAGAAGAGAACCACTAGTGGTGAAAAGAAGTGATATCTCTACCAGGCCATGAGCTCAGCAGTAATATACCCAATAATGATTGGACTTTTGCCAGGCTTCGGTTAGCAATGGGGACATAAAAAGGTGAATAAGTTTCCAAGGAGACCTTCACACTTCCAGGTCCCTCTGCCTGTATCACACATCTCCCTGGATATCCTTTTCTAATTCTCTCCGTGGCTCTTTGCCTTACTTTTGTCAGGCTTGTGTTCAGATATCAACGAATAAGAGAGGACTTCTTCATCCATCCTTTTTACAATAGCATCCATGTTTCCTGTCTTTATTTTTCTTCTTATCACTTCCTGACATTTCCTATAAAATGTATTTTGTCAATTTCTTACCCTAGACTATGAGCTCCATGGGAGGAGAGATTTTGTTTTGCTCACTACTGTATTCCCAATTCATGGAGGGCAGCCTGATGCTGAGGGTGCTTAATAAATACTTGATTGGATTGAAGAGCCTCCCTGGGGAGACAGATAAGAGCTGATGGTTACAACATGATTGTAAAAAGGGCTTAAAAGCTGTGTAGTACTTGGGAAACAGAGAAGGGAGGGGCCTACCTCCTTGTAGGGTGGAAGAAATTGTCATGGAGAAAGTGTCATTTGCATGGCATCTTAAAAGAACCTGGGGCTTAGGTGGATGTGGCAGGAAGGGCACTCCAGGCATGCAATGGTTGATGTGGCCACAGCGTGGGGTGCATGTGGTGAGAGGCAGAAAGCTTCCAAAGCTGTTATTTAGGGAGAGTCACAGGTCAATAATTGTATTCTAGAAAGATACGATAGACTGCAGAGTGGATTGAAAGGGAGACTCTGGCCACAGGAAGTTTATTTGTTCTGTTGTAGAGGTCCAGGTGAGAGATGAGAGGGTCTGAACTGAAGCAGAGGTGAGGAAAGGGAACATGGGAGAGAGAACAGAGTTGGTAACTAACCCTCTACTATTAGATGAGGCGTTGGAAGTAGGTCAGGATACCTATGCCGATTGTAGCAATTTAGGGGTCATTCATCAGGAATAACACTGTGACCTGACTTTCACCACCTCTGGCTTCTATGTCTGCTTCTATTTGTGCATTTACTCATGGAGCTGTTGTTGTTACTGGTGGAAGATGTCCAGGTTCTTGGCATCTTTAACAAAGAGTTGGACAAAACCCACGAAGCAAAGAAAGAATGAAGCAACAAAAGCAGTATTCATTGGAAATGAAAGTACACCCCAGTGAGGGAGTGGGTGGAGCGTATGGGCTCAAGGGTCCCCTTACAGAATTTGTGGGGGTTTAAATACCCTCTAGGGGTTTCCACTGGTTTCTTGGTATATGCCCTATGTAAATGAAGAGGATGAAATAAAGTCACAAAGTCATTTACTTGGCATATTCCCTATGGAGAGGATATTTCCTGTCATAGCTGAAGTGTGAATTGGCCTTATGGTCCTGTAACAGGGCGGGGCTGCATACTCAGCTCCCTCCTGTCCGATAAGGTCCTTGGCCTCTCTTGCCCTGAAGAATGGAGAAAGGGGCCCCGGGAGTCGTGGTGAGCTTACTGTTAGAATACATATCGTGGACCCAAAGAATTTTGCAGAAAAGGGGTTTATTAGGCAGAGAAAGAGAGAGAGCTCCCACCTGTTGTGGGAGGGGAGTCTGGAGAAGGATATTCATATAGGTAAGGAGTAGAGGGGTTTTAACCCTGTAGTTAATTCCCTTCTCATTCTTGTTTGGTCCAATGAGAGGAGTTCTTTCAAACTTCCTTTGGAGTGATTGATCTTTGACTCTGATACCGGATTGGCTGCTTGGTCCACAACAGAGCCCCCTCCTCCCAGAGCTTTTAGTGGGCCTTTTGAACAAAGAAGCCCACCTGGATTTTTCCACCTAGCCCATGCGTGGGAAACCTAGACAAAGAACTTTACTCGGATGGAGGGGTGGAGCCGGGAAACTCCTGCTTTTGAAACCCCGCCCCTTGTGGACCCAGGAAGAGTCGCTCAGTCCCTGCTTCCACTCTTTTCCTGCCTCAATGTGTAGAACGAACTGTGTTAGACATGGTGGACAAGACATTTAAACATTATAACTCATACAATGTTAGAACTAGGAGGAATTTCAAGGATTAGCTCAGTGTCTAGTAGGAGACTGTTTTTGTTGATTAAAATGGGCTTTTGTATTTCAGCTCTTGGATGCTTAAACTACCTCTATTTTCAAACCTCTCAGAACAATTCTGAGTAGGAATTTTCAGGAGACAGCCTGAAATGGAAGGGACGATGCTGCTGACTTTACATTTTTAATTGAGTCTGTTTGCAGTTATTAATCACTTTACTGAGTAAAGATCTCCCTGGGGTTAAAAAAGTCTCCTAACTAGCCTAGACTTATGCTTCCTGAAGTGTAACGCAAATGAAAGAACAGTGGACAGGTTTTCTGAGGCCTTAAAGCAGCCCTGCCTTTCTTAGGAATTAGCTTTATGTAATTAGGTAATCAAGTAACCGCTTAGAGCCTCACTTTCCTCTTCTGTGAAATTGGTTTAATCTGTGCTGGTTCTCGCCAGGCCGGAGTGCAGTGGTGTGATCTCTGCTCACTGCAACCTATGCCTCCCGGCTTCAAGCGATTCTCCTGCCTCAGCCTCCGGAGTAGCTGGGATTACAGGCGCCCGCCTGCCACCATGCCCGGCTAAGCCTGTAATCCAAGCACTTTGGGTGGCTGGGGGGGCGGGCAGATCACCGGGTCAAGAGATTGAGACCATCCTGGCCAACATGGTGAAACCCTGTCTCTACTAAAAATGCAGTCGTTCTTAATTTGGATTGCACATTGTAACCTCCTGGAATGCTTTAAAAAGTCCTGATGCTTAAATGGTACCTGCAGAGCTTCTGATTTTATTGTTCTGGGGTAAAGCCTGGGTTTTCTTTTCTTTAAAACCTCTCCCAGTGATTCCAATGTGCACCTGGGTCCCGCTCAAAGAAAGAGGGGGGAAGGCCTTAATAATGGGCTAACTGAATTGTACTTCTGTGGGAAGACTTGCTCATCAAATCACAGTGCATAAATAAATAAATAGGGTAAGCTTGACATGAATTGTGGCGCTATTGCTACATAGGAAGCAGTATGCTAGACAGTGAGGGGATAAAATCTCTACTTAACATAAAGAACCAACAAACAGCTGGGCACAGTGGCTCATGCCTGTAATCCCAGCACTTTGGGAGGCTGAGTCAGGCCTATCACCTAAGGTCAAGAGTTCGAGACCAGCCTGGTGAAACCCTGTTTCTAATAAAAATGCAAAAATTATCCAGGCTTGGTGGTGGGTACCTGTAATCCCAGCTACTCTGGAGGCTGAGGCAGGAGAATTGCTTGAACCCGGGAGGTGGAGGTTGCAGTGAGCCAAGATCTCACCAATGCACTCCAGCCTGGGCAACACAGTGAGACTGCATGGTGGGGCAGGAGGAGGAGGAAGAACCAACAGACAAAAAACATAGATGAAGCGTCTTCTTTTTGGAAAAGGCCCATTTCCCAAAAGGGGCATTCTCTCTATTTCTTTGAAAATTGACTAGTGTGGTAACTGTATTGCCTGAATTTTTTTTTAAAGTCTATATGTTTTAACAGAAGGATCTTTCCAAGAGCAGTGGGATGAAGTGACTGTTGTGGTTGCTGACAGACTTAGACTGGCTTTTACCAAGACAAGCGATGTAGCAAGTCAGGGAGGCAGAGGGAGTAAGTTGCAGTGGAAAGAGAGGTTGCGTCAAGACGTGGATATAGACTAGTGAGTCAGGAGGATAGGGTGCAACCATCTTAAAAGGGCTCTGAGTAAATAGGGAGCTTGGATTTAATTCAATTAGCCAAGAGGGAAGACGAGGAGAATAGCATAATCAAAACTGTACTTTAGGATGAGTAATGTGGATTAATAAATTAAACAGGAAGAGCAAGGGATACCACAAAGTTTGAAGTTGATCAGAAGTGAGGTGAAAAAGGACTGAGCTGGATTATGGTAGAGAAATTGCAAAGAAAGTGACATTGAGAAGGAAGATGATTGATCAGTGCTCTCTGACTCCTAGCACAGTGTCTGGAATGCTCAGTATTGGTTGAATGAATGACTCAATGAAATTGGGCCATATGAAGTAGAGAAAGATTTGGAGAATGAGGCAATATAGAAAGCAGTAAAAATCCTTTATTCAAGAGTTTGGCATAGTTAAAAAGAAATAAGGCAGTGGTTGACTCAACCACAGTCTCACTTGTAGGCCGTTTCTTTCACGATATATTTACCAGGATCCAGGGATTCTATCTGAGCTCTGCAGAAGAAAGTGAATTTACCATCTCCTCTGTGTACAGGGGGATGGATTCTTGAAAACTAAAAAAGAAGGGTTTGTAGGCTGGAATGCCACATAATTATTAAATGTGTCAAAAGCTAGGAAGTTTTTCTGGCAAGGGTGGTACATTCACTAATGTTAGTAATTCATACGCCCAAAGATTACTTGATAAAAATGGAAACTTAGAGTTAATAGAGTTTGTTATTTTTCAAGAGCTATTCTATGAAGCAATGCTAACTGGTATCCTTTTTTTTTTTTTTAGGGTAAATTTTCCAAACTTTTCCAGGGCCCACCTCCAAAGATTCTGGTATAGTAGGTTTGAGGGCTTGAAGAACGGCTGGAACTCTGTGTTTAGCAGGTCCTCCAGTTAATCCTCATGATCAGGAAAGTCTGGTAAACTTTACCTGGAATTTTTTTTAATCTTTAAGTAATGGCAAATCCTGGACTGGAGTGCAGCCCAGTGGTTTTCAGCAGGCCTGGTGGGCTCTTGCAATTATTTCTTAGAGTGAAAGGTGTGACCCCTTGTGCTCAGCAGTTTTCATACTTGGGAGACATGCTTTCTCTAGGCTCAGTATATGTGTTAGTGACTCAGCAATTGAAACAAGTCCATTTGGATTTTTTCCTGCTTTTTTAGTGTGGACAGATGGAATAAGCTTGGCAATTAAAACAAATACAGTTCCTGTATGAACTTTATTTCAAGGTAACTAAATAATAGATAAAGGAAATTGATCCCTGGTAGAATTCCGGTTTTGCAATTCATAATGGGAAAATGCTAGGTAGTGATCATCAGTGACTCCTAAAATCATGAGGTGAAAACTGATGGACACTTTATACTTAATGAAATAGACCAACGCCTGAACCCATGACCAACCTGATCAATACTAAGAGGGAAACTCTATGTTCATCTTGATGTGATGCAGAAGGAAAGGCAGAGCATCCCTTTTAAGTGTTCTTGAAAAAAAAAAAGATCAAACCCAAATCTAGGCCTCTAGTTTACCTGTTTATTGGAAATAAACACAGTGAATAGAGGAATATGTTAAACCACATCTCAAGTATAAATCAGTCAAATCCAAAATATGGGAAATTATATAGCTTTGCTACTTTCAAAGTATGGTTTACAAACCAGCAGTGTTGATGTCTCCTGAGACCTTGGATAAAAATGCAGATTCTCAGGCCGTATCTGTGGCCAACTGATTCAAATTGCATTTTAACAAGATTCCTAGGTAATTCTCTTGTACCTAAAATTTAGAAAGCATTGTACAGAGCACTGACCTAGTTTCTTGGACAAACAGAAAAATAAAATGGGGAAACTTGTAGTTTAAAAGAAAGTTAAATGTCGTGTATTTTTTATATCTTGATTTGAACAAATTAACTATAAAAACATTTATGTGATAACTGAAGAAATGTATTAATTCTATATAAGATGATGGTATAGAGTTATTGTTAAAATTTTAGATGCAATGTTATTGTGATTTTTTTTAAAAACCCTTAACTCTCAGAGAAGATACATACTGAAGAGTTTAAAGCATGGGAGCAGAAAAAGTATAAAGTATGATTGACTAATCATATACTGACAATTTTGAAGCTGAGTAGTGGGTATATTGGGATTTAACATACTGACTTTTTAGGCTAGGCGCAGTGGCTCATGCCTGTAATCACAGCACTTTGGGAGGCTGAGGCGGGTGGATGACAAGGTCAGACGTTCGAGACCAGCCTGGCCAGCATGGTAAAACCCTATCTCTACTAAAAATACAAAAAAATTAGCTGGGCGTGGTGGCATGTGCCTGTAATCCCAGCAACTCAGTGTTTTATTACAGAAAGATGTTAAATATGATTTGCTTCCTGGGCCTTAAATGTAGAAGGACATTAAAATTGGCCATCATTGGCAGGGTGTCATTGGCCAGGTGCGGTGGCTCACACCTATAATCCTAGCAGTTTGGGACCAAGGTGTGCAATCACTTGAGGTCAGGAGTTGGAGACCAACCTAGCCAGCATGGTGAAACCCTGTCTGTACTAAAAAATGTGTAAAAATAAGCCAGGCATGGTGGTGCACACCTGTAATCCCAGCTTCTTCGGAGGCTGAGGCTGGAGTCAAGATTCTGCCACTGCACTCCAGCCTGGGTGGCGGAGCAAGACTTTGTCTCAAAAAAAAAAAAATTTAAAAAAATTTAAAAATTAAATTGGCTATCTAAAAGTGAAATGCCTTGTTAATGCTATTTCTTGCAAATGAATTAAAACTTGAAATGCCACATCCTGAGTGTTACTTAGATTTACAGCAGTTACAGTTATCTCACCTTTAAGGCAAACTTTTTTAAGTTGCTAAGGCTAATTTGTGTAATTTTAAACCTCAAAGACGACACCTATGAAGTCCTTGATTCTACATGTGTATTTTAACTCAACTACTCCTCAGTAGCTAAGGCTTCCACCAAAACAGTTCTCCCAATACTCTTAACATTTGCTGTGTATTAGAATCACCTGGGAAGCTTCTAAAACTGACTCTTGCCCAATCCTCTCCCCAAGAGTTTGGGATTGATTGGTTCAGTTCAGTGATTCATAAAACTTAGCTGCATAAGAATTACCTGGAAGGCTTGTTGAAACACCAGGGCTGGGCCCAGCCACAGTTTGTTTTCTTTAGGTCCATGGTGGAGCCCACGGTTTGCATTTCTACCAAGTTCTGAGTGATGCTGCTTCAGACATCACTCTTTGAGAACCATTGCTCTAGCTTTTTAAGCTACGCAAGTGATTCTAATGGCAGCCAGGGTTGAGAACTGAGGGCTGCTTGCTTTGTAGTGTAGGCCCTGTGATAAAGTGAACTGGGAGTTTTCAGCCTTTTGGCCCAAAGTACTGCGTATATTCAAATTGTAGACAGTAAAATTGATAGAAAGAAGTAGCACGTTGTTGGTTTTAGGAGGTGTTCCTTCACCATTAATGTGACAGACTAAGGCAGGTAACATTAATGATCAGGCAAGAAACGCTGGTGAAGAGTAGAGCTGCTGTGTGAAGTACTGTGGCTTGCTTAATTTTGAAAGGAGGGCAAGTGAGTAGATTCAGAAATGAGACTGAGCTGATGGGACCAAAACCAAAGCCACTCTTCTGACTTCCTCCAGGTGGTCTGGAGGACATATCATTGCTCTCTTGTGTTCACAGGGTTAAATGAGGCACAGTATTATCAGCAGGGAAAGGGATGTAAAGAATGTGCATTATAATCATCTCTGCAGTTGAATGGAGACTTCTATTGAAAGAACTCTAGCGTAGGGATCCCTGTTTATACATTGCCAGCCCAGTTCTCATAATCAGAGGATTCAAAAGCTCCATATAACTTGCATATGTGATATCACTACTGTCCCCAAAATTGAAGAGTACAGGTTTATCATAACTTTAATGTTTTCAGCTGTTTTTCTCTGATTTTTTTTTTCCCTAGGACAGACCTCTTTCTAGTCTTATTGATCCCATTCCCTTTTCTTGTTTTTTGTTTTTTTGTTTTTTTGACACAGAGTTTTGCTCTTGTTGCCCAGGCTGGAGTGCAATGGCACGATCTTGGCTCACCGCAACCTCCGCCTCCTGGGTTTAAGCGATTCTTCTGCCTCAGCCTCCCCAGTAGCTTGGATTACAGGCATATGCCACCACGCCCAGCTAATTTTTTTGTACTTTTAGTAGAGATGGGGTTTCTCCATGTTGGTCAGGCTGATCTCGAACTCCCGACCTCAGGTGATCCGCCCACCTTGTCCTCCCAAAGTGCTGGGATTACAGGCGTGAGCCACCACGCCCGGCCATCCCATTCCCTTTTCTAAAAGGAAGATACTGGACTAGATCTCAGGGATTCTTCCTAACACTCACATGCTAGATACATTATTTAAAGTTTTCAAGTATATATGACTGATAGTGTTTAAGTTGATACGAAAAAATAAAGATTTCTTCTCTTCTTCAGCCCAATCTTTTCTTGTGTCCATTTTCTATGTACATTACATCTGAGATCCTATTGCCAAACCACAGAGGGGAGGGTGAATTGCCTGGACTGGATGGGGCAGTAGTAAGTTAGGGAGTTGAAGCCATCATCACCTTACCTGTCAAAGGTGGGTGAGTGTGAGAACTTCAACGGACAGTTGTCACGTTTTTATTTCACTACATGTTTTGCTTTCCAAAAGTATTTTAAATCAGCTATGCTAATTAAGGGGTGCAGTTTTATATTTTGCTTTAAACTATTGATTTCCTTTTATATATGATCCAATAAATCTTAATCATTAATAGTGCCTTTCAGAATTTGCCCACTCATCTGGTATAACTAGTTCTGATGGCCGGGAATAAAGGAAGAGGACGTGCTGCTTATACCTTTAATATTGAGGCTGTTGGATTTAGCAAAGGCGAAAAGTTACCTGATGTAGTGTTGAAACCACCCCCACTATTTCCTGTAAGTATATGAACAGTTGCATTCTCATAGTGTGTTTTTTTTATTTTTCAGAGAATATTAAAATTCCATATAGGACTTGATATATAATTTTGTATCCTCAAGTGTAAGAAAGTAAAGGAGAATGTGTTTCACTTACCTTTAATTTAAATATTTCCATGATCTGCTTTCTTAAAATATAGAAAATAAAACTGTATACATCTTTCCATGAATATATGTGAACCAGTAAAGATTGGTTTTCAATGCTTACAACTTCTATTGGTGTTATTGATATATTCCAATATCAAAATAATAGTTTTAAAAGTCATTAGGTTTTATAATGGTTCTCAGTTCCCACTCTATCATGACTTCACGTAATGATTTTCTTCTCATCTTGTATCTATAGAATTTAATTTTGCTCTTTAGTATACCACTTGCCTTTTTTCCCCACTGAACTTTTTTTCGCTTATTTTAGTGTTGTTTTAAAATTTAGTGAGTATGCTGGAAGCATAATTTGTATCATGTGTAATGTTTTCACTTTATATTTAGTTTAAAATGTATCCAGAGATCTACCTGTCTCACACAAGGAGTTTCTGCTTTTTGCTCTTGATATTTTACCTTTTGGATATTTAGCGCAGCATAAAAACAAAGACTGATATCTCAGGTATTGGCATAATGTCATTTTACAGTGATTTTTAAAACAAGCTCTTTTTCATGTGTGAGATTACTTCTGAACACTGGGGATGTTAGTACATAATATTTCTTTATACCTAGAATAAAATTAAAATTCCTTACTACTGGGTAAAAGGCTCTGCCTGATCTCTCCGTTCTGATGTCTCTCTGACTCTTTTCCTACCACCGTTCTTCTCATTCCCCAGCTACGCTGGTCTCCTTGTGCCCTCAGGCCTTTGCTCCTGCTGGTTCCCCGCGGGAACCATCTCTTCTCTTTGAACGGATGGCTCCCTGATTTTATCCCAATCTCTACTCAAATGTGACTTCCCCTAGAGGCCATGCACCCTGTGTAGATTCCACCTCCATCCTCCGTGCTCTGGCAGTCACTTTTCCTTTACCCACCTTCATTTATTTTTATGTTATTTATCACTAAGTGAAATTGTATATCACCTCATTTGTTTACTAATTTGTTGTATGTTTCTCTCCTAGAATGTAAGTTCCCTGTAGGCAGGGACTTTGACTTGCTTATCATGGTATCTTGTAAAGTCTAACCATGTTGGGTACTCAATAAGTAGTTGTAGCATGAATGAATATATTCCTAATCAAATTTTGAAAATGTACCCTATCTTTATCCTCTGGAACTAGAAATGTCTTTACTGTGTACACTAGAGACCTATTTGTTAATGAATATATTTGTGTAAATATATACACACATACAAATGCATATTTGTATATATGTATATGTGTATATAATTTTTAAAACTTGAAATGCAGCTTCAAACACTGTCTTTGCCATTTATTCATTATATGGGCTTACAAATTGTTCACTTCTCAATTTCTTCACTGTGAAAGGAGAAATATTGGTAGTCCTTTCAATGAGATAATGACTGTTGAATATTGAGTACATCCTAGTCATATTAACCACTTACTAAATGAAAACTGCTTTTTTTTTTTTTCCAGTAACACCATCACTGGTTGAGGTTAATAAGAAACTAAAGCAGCTGCTTTCATTTGGGTACCTTAATTCTTTTTTCTTTCTTTTTTTCTTTTTGGTACTCTAATTTTTAAAATAGAGAATCACATAGGTCAACAGACTGTATGGCAAAATGATTATTGGGGGTAGTTTCAGGGCCAATAGGAAAATATGCATCTTTCTTACCTCTAATATAAGAGCAAAGTAGGAAATGGGTTAATAGGTTAAATAGACTACAGAAGTTCATCTTTTAAGTTGATTGTAAAACTTGGTGCCTGTAAAACATACTATTTCAATAAAACTGCTGTTTTCTATAATACAGATAAATGAGATGTTAAAATACATAATTTATTTGAAAAAAACCTTTGTCTCTTAATTTAAACAGGATACAGATTATAAACCAGTGCCACTGAAAACAGGAGAAGGTGAAGAATATATGCTGGCTTTGAAACAGGAGTTGAGAGAAACAATGAAAAGAATGCCTTATTTTATTGAAACACCTGAAGAAAGACAAGGTACCACATTGGAGTCTTTGATTATGTAGTTTAATGTGTACAGATGAAACAGTGTTTAAGCACAAGATATGTAATCATTTAATGTTGATTGATTCAATTCAATCAAAAATTATCAACTACTTTGAAAAAACACATTTATGTTGATTTAACAGAAAAAAATACTTTAAACTTTTTGATATTTTTTGAAATACCTTTCACAATAATTTTATATGTTAAGTGAAAATTATGAAAAACAGGAAAATTTTAAAAAGTGAAAATTACCCATGCTTATGTCTAGAGAACCACTATTAATATTTTATTATATTCCAGATTTTTTCTTCTGCATGTATATTCTTTTTACAAAACTGGTTTTGTATTACTTTGTGTCTTCCTTTTTTCACTCAGTAGCATATTAGTATTTTCACATATCCTTCTTATTCGTGAAAAATACTACTTTTAATGACTGTGGTAGTCTACTCTATGGATATATTATTAACTGAACTAATTTTCTGCTTTTTAAAGATTATTTCCAGTTTTTTGCTTGTATATATAATGTTGTGATTATTATCATTATACAAACCTTTATTCATGTCTCTGATTATTTAATATTTAGGTTAAAACATTTTTTAAGCCTTGATTTTTTTTTTATATATTTGATATGATATAAAATATGTATTGATCGGTGATGCTTAGGGCAGAAAAGAAAAATTATATTTGGAGAGGGCTTGACAGTCTCAGACTAGAAATGGGAAGTGGCTTTACAGGAAAGGAAGCCATTCCTGAGTAGCTATTTAGCACAGCAGTACTGTATTGATTTTTCACTTTCTGCCCATGTTTGTTGAAATTAGAGAGACTGATACCATCTTTGAGTTCTCAAAACAACATCATTAAAACATGAGAAATTCACATTGTGTCATCTAATTCCATTAGTATTAAAAATACATTCCATTTTTCCTCTCTCCAGAATAATTTGAATTGGCTGAGTCAAAAAAATAAAGCCTTATGTAATGATCTTAGCATGTGCTTATAAATATAGGAAGCATTTTAGGTAAGTTCATTTAATTCTCAAAACATAGCTGCTTGAAGTTATATAATAGTTTGATAAGAGATATTTTATCTCAAAAATACTTAATTTTTTTTTTTTTTTGAAATTGGAGTCTCACTCTTGTTGCTCAGGCTGGAGTGCAGTGGTGCAATCTCAGCTCACTGCAACTTCCACCTCCTGGGTTCAATTGATTCTCATGTCTCAGGCTTCCAAGTAGCTGGGATTACAGATGCGCAGCACCACCCCCAGCTAATTTTTGTATTTTTAGTAGAGACAGCATTTCACCATGTTGGCCAGGCTGGTCTCGAACTTCTGACCTCAAGTGGTCTGCCCACTTCAGCCGCCCAGAGTGCTAGGATTACAGATGTGAGCCACCACACCCAGCCTAATACTGAAATTTTTAACTTTCATGATTATGTTGCATGCTTTCATCTGTTTGAGTTCCAAAATAAAACTTCTCATTTTAAAGATTTTAAAAACACCAAATGAACTAATCAATATTCATTCTTATTGGAAAAAATACTAATGCAGGGTATACTTTAGTACTTTTAAAATTGATCATTTCTCTATGGCACAGATTTACTTAACTGAATGTGGTTGTTACTGAAACACATGTCTAATTTAGAAGTACATCAAATCAGGCCGGGTGCGGTGGCTCACTCTTATAATTTGAGCATACTAGGAGGCCAAGGTGGGCAGATCACCTGAGGTCAGGAGTTCGAGACCAGCCTGGCCAACATGGGGAAATCCTGTCTTTATTAAAAATACAAAAATTAGCCAGGCGTGGTGGCATGTGCTGTAGTCCCAGCTACTCAGGAAGCTGAGGCAGGAGAATCACTTGAGCCTGAGAGGTAGAGGTTGCAGTGCGCTGAGATCACGTCACAGTACTACATGAGACTGTCTCAAAAAAAAAGAATATCAAATCATTAAAGCATTTATGAGTCTTTTAGACAGGGATATTAAAAACATAATTTTGTTGTTGATCCGTGGGAGTGGTTGGCTTCTACATGGATTAAGGGAGCACTTTATCTTTGATAACTATGCAATAAAGTATTTAAAAATGTAAGGTTTTTTTTGCTTTTATTTCTTTCAGGAGAAAACTCTCATATGAAATTTCCAAATTGATACAAGCACATTCTCCCTGAGATCTTCATGTTTACTTCTGCCTTTTTTTTATCGTTTTATTTTTTATTTTAGAGACGAGGTCTCGCTTTGTCACTCTGGCTGGAGTGCAGCGGCACTATCATAGCTCACTGCAGCTTCCAAACTCCTGGGCTCAAGTGATCCTCCCACCTCAGCCTCTTGAGTAGCTAGGACTACAGACACACACCACCATGCCCAGCTAATTTTTTATTTTTTTATTTTTTGTAGAGATGGGGGTCTCGCTTTTTGGCCACACTGCTCTCAAATTCTTGGCTTCAAGTGATCCTCCCATCTTGGCCTCCCAAAGTGGTGGAATTACAGGCATGAGCCACTGCACCCAGCCTAACTCTTTTTCGTGATATAGTGTGTTTGAAAAATAAACTCATGTTAAAAATAAAGGTTTTTCTATAAAATATATACATTTATAAGTGCATATATAGGTTTATATATGTATATATGTGCATGTATAAATGTGTATAATAACCATGCTATGAGTGAAAAAGAATTGGCCAGACTGAACAGAACTACCCTAGTGTCAGAGAGAACCATATTCTAGATAGGGATGTTGCATGACTGCACCTTTGCCAGGTGCATCACTTGCCACCTGTGTGCTTTAGGAAAGAGAGACTTACAGACTCCTGTAAAGAACTACATTACTAGACACCAGGACAGACAAATAGGGTGGGAGATCTCAAGACTTCCTGATAGTCAAATGACTGCTGGCTCAGGGCACTGAGATCAGTCCTAAAGAACCTAGGGCATGGAATGAACTTATTTCATGTTGTGATGTCTTCAAAGTTTGTTTTTAGTGTTTTCAGGTAGAATTCTAGAAATGATTAGTATTTTCTTTGCATTGAAATTTATTATTTATATAACAAAGGAAAAACACCAATGAACTAAAATAATATTCACTGGTGTTTTTCCTTTGTTAAAAATAAATAACTGTAGCTGTAAGAGGACATAGAGATCATCTGGTCCAGTGGTTCCCAGCTCAGGTTCCTGAACCACAGGGTCCTCTGAGGTAAAAACATGATTCTGATAGTGGTAATGGTGTTATAAGCCATTTTCAGAACCTCGAAGCTTGATGGAAATTATACATTTACTTAGATATGTCCACAGGTCTGTTACTGAATAAATGGATTTTGGCTTCCTAATTTTTGTTATACCATCAGTGTCCGTGAGACTCAATATAAATTTTTGAGGGTTTTTTTTTAGAGCAGTTCTTATTGTTTGTATGATTGATATTCATAACTTTTATTCTTGCATAGAGGTTTTCTAAAGAATAAGCAGAAATTTACTTAGAAAAGTCGTTTTATCTTAGCGTGCTCTATTAGCCCATGGGACCCTTTTATATATCTAAGATAATTATGGAATCTGAGTGATACTATTTTTTCTCTGTCCTGAAATACTTTGCTACTTCAGCATCATAGATATTATCTCATCATCATTCATCAGATATTTCCCACTATGCTGAAAAAAAGAATAAATATAAAAAATGGGAGAATGATGAAATTATGCAATTGAAATAAATCATCACTATTATGTCATCATATAGTTTTCCTGTTCCTTTCCTTTGGACAAGTTCCTAATGCTTGTCCAAAGTATTACATCTGTTTTTTAAGAAGATATAAAGTGTGCAGAGACTGTCATATTTGTAGTTGCTCTGTTTTAATTTTCATTGAATACAATTGAAAATTTCAATGATTTTTAATTTTCTGCTCATAATATCCAAAATTGACAGAAAGAGACGTTCCACAATTCTTAGACGAACCAGAAGATGAATGCAAAGAAATAAATAGCTCTCTGGATGCTAATGATGATGATGAAATTGATTGTATAAGCAAAATCTCAGGCTAGGAGTCTTCAGTGTCTTCAATGAATTTTCTCAAATTCAAGAATCAATGAGTAAACACTGTATCTCTAAGAATTAAAAAGGAATTATGGTGGCCTTGTACAGTTAATCTTTGAAAAGACCTCATCATGTAATACTTTGTAACAAAAACCTGGAACATCCTGTTTGCTAAAATGAGGTGATCATTTT
>CAUYLG010026884.1:0-25071 GCA_963573385.1 Cacajao melanocephalus
CAAGTCAATTCTAAGCAAAAAGAACAAAGCTGGAGGCATCATGCTACTGGACTTCAAACTATACTACAAGGCTACAGTAATCAAAACAGCATGGTACTGGTACCAAAACAGAGATATAGACCAATAGAACAGAACAGAGGCCCTGGAGGCAATGCCACACATCTACAACCATCTGATCTTTGACAAACCTCACAAAAACAAGCAGTGGGGAAAAGATTCCCTGTTTAATAAATGGTGTTGCTAGCCATGCGCAGAATGCAGAAACTGGACCTCTTCCTGACAACTTACACTAAAATTAACTCCAAATGGATTAAAAACTTAAACATAAGACCTAACACCATAAAAATCCTAAAAGAAAACCTAGGTAAAACAATTCAGGACATAGGTATAGGCAAGGACTTCATGACTAAAACACCAAAAGCATTGGCAACAAAAGCCAAAATAGACAAATGGGATCTAATTAAACTCCAGAGCTTCTGCACAGCAAAAGAAACAATCATTAGAGTGAACCAGCAACCAACAGAATGGAAAAAAATTTTTGCAATCTACCCATCCTGAATCTATAAGGAACTGAAACAGATTTACAAGATAAAAACAAACCCATCCAAAAGTGGGCAAAGGACATGAACAGACACTTTTCAAAAGAAGACATATATGAGGCCAACAAACATAGGAAAAAATGCTCATCAGCACAGATTATTAGAGAAATGCAAATCAAAACCACATTGAGCTACCACCTCACACCAGTTAGAATGGCGATCATTAAAAAATCTGGAGACAACAGACGCTGGAGAGGATGTGGAGAAATAGGAACACTTTTACACTGTTGGTGGGAGTGTAAACTAGTTCAACCATTGTGGAAGACAGTGTGGCACTTCCTGAAGGACCTAAATAGATACTGCATTTGACCCAGCAATCCCATTACTGGGTATATACCCAAAGGATTATAAATCGTTCTGTTATAAAGACACATTCACATGTATGTTCATAGCAGCACTGTTTACAATAGTAAAGACCTGGAACCAATCCAAACGCCCATCACCGATAGACTGGACAAGGAAAATATGGCACATATACGCCATGGAATACTATGCAGCCATAAAAAAAATGAGTTTGTGTCCTTTGTAGGGGCATGGATGAATCTGGAAACCATCATTCTCAGCAAACTGACACAAGAACAGAAAATCAAATGTCTCATGTTCTCACTCATAGGCAGTGTTGAACAATGAGAACACATGGACACAGGAGGGGAGCATCACACACTGGGGTCTGTTGGGGGGGGCCAAGGGAAGGACAGCGGAGGTGAGTGGGGAGGTTGGGGAGGGATAACACGGGGAAAAATGCCAGATGTAGGTGATGGAGGGATGGAGGCAGCAATCCACATTGCCATGGGTGTACCTATGCAGCAATCCTGCATGACCTGCACATGTACCCCAGAACCTAAAGTACAATTAAAAATAAAAAAAATTAAAAAAAAATTTTGTTTAGGTATTTCCTGGCTTAATAGAAATGGAGGGTTGAGTTTACTTTTGGGGTATCTTATCTTATTAATTCTAAATATTTTTTATGAGGTAAGGTCTCACTGTGTTATCCAGGCTGGTCTCAAACACTGGGCTCAAGCAATCTTCCCACCTCAGTCTCTCTCAAGTAGCTGGGATTACAGGTCCATGCCACCATACCTCCTATTCTTTTTATTCTGGTTTTATTCAAAACTGAAAACCAAACAAATATTTTAATGATAGACCCATTTCATTAAACAAAAATATATACCATTGGTTCTTGGAAGAAAAATTAAACACCGTAAAACAAACCCAAAATGAGAAATTAAGTGTTCTATTGGTAATGTAGCCACTGATTTAAACTTGAGATTAGTAACATTGTCTTCTCCTTCTTGTATTTATTCTGTATCCAGAATACAGAGGTGTCCAGCATAGAGCAGGCACTCAGCACTTATATGTTGACTGCCTGACTTGTTGCTACTGCTTCCGTAGTTGTGCAGGTTTCTTTGTTCCAGATTGAGTTCATCTCTCATCTTATACTGCAATTGGGTGGGCCTTATCTTAGCAAATGTTATATGTTTCTCAAATTGTGTGTAACTTATAAAATTCTTATAAAATAATCATTTAAAATGCACGAAGGGAAAACCATTTTGAGAGCCCTACTGTGAATTATTTTTGGTGATTACCTTAGGAAGATGAAAGTGGAATAATGATTTATGTGTATGATTCTGTTTTATAAAACTAGACCACTTTTACAATTAGAAAGGACTATGACTATTGATATAATTGATGGTCTTTGCCGCCCCCACCCCAGAAAGGTCTGTGTTGTTTTTGTTACATGTGTACTTATTAGAAATGATTTCTTACTATACTAATTTCCCTTGAATATTTTTGCTGAGATTTTACAGGAAAGTCTTTTCTGGTTTTATGTAGTTTTTGTTTACTAGTAGGATGGGATCTTCTTCTCATTGGAACATTAAGAGGGGAAGAATCTGGAAGGAGTGAATTTTCTTTTGTTGTTTCTCAACTAACCACTATATGAGTATAGTAAGAAGCAGAGGGCAAATGGGTAGAAAACAAATGTAAGTTGGGAAATTCATGCAGAACGCCAGGGAAGAGGACAAGTGAAGATAAAGCTCCAACACAACTAAAGTTATCATATACATTCAAAAAGAATCCTATTCATGCCTACAAATATAATGTATTACTAAGGAGACAAACTACTGTCAAACATATGTCATGCCAATAAAGAAAGGAGAAGGGCTGGGCATGATGGCTCACACCTGTAATCCCAGCACTTTGGGAGGCTAAGGTGGGCAGATCACGAGGTCAGGAGTTCACGACCAGCCTGACCAACATGGTGAAACCCTGTCTCTACTAAAAATACAAAAGTTGTCCAGGCATGGTGGCACGTACCTATAATCCCAGCTACTTAGGAGGCTGAGGCAGGAGAATTAGTTGAACCTGGGAGGCAGAGGCTGAAGTGAGCCAAAATCATGCCACTGTACTCCAGCGTAGGCAACAGAGTGAGATTCTGTCTCAAAAAAAAAAAAAAAAAAAAAAAAAAAAAGAAAAGGAGAAGAAATCCCAGAAGCCAAAATCAATAAAAATTGTTTGATTACATAGTATTATGGCTGCCTAAATGCATTTTAAAATATTATTTTCTCAGGTACTAAAGAATCTTCTCATAATACCTATTGATTACATGGGTTCAATGCCCTGTAAGTCTAATGATGTTCCCAGAATGGCTGCAACTATAGATTATAACAGCCTAATGAATCACAGTTGTTGAGCTCCTAAGGCAAGTGTGAATCCAGTCCCTTTGTCCTGTAGAATAAAGGGTTTCTGCTGTGCATGTCATTTAAAAGTATTCAGTTCACAAAGAGGTATAGCTAACAAAAGGTCCAACATGGTAGAAGAAAAATAGATCAATTTAATTCCTCTGAGCTCAACATCAACATGTTTTGGGCTGACAGGTAAATATTGACTGAAACAGACCTGAGGACTTCAGGACATGCAGAAAAAAATCCTTGCCCTATTCCTGGACAAAAGCCACAGTTTTCGTTTTTCTAAATGATAACAAAAGGTTATTGGAAGTCAGGTATTGCATGGCATAGCCACATAGAACTTCCTTTTATCTCTTTAGGAAATGTAGAAAATCCTGTCACCTGCCTGAGGAAATGACAAAAACTCCTAAAGATGGAGAGAGAGAGATAAATCAGGAGTGTGGTGCAGTGATTACATAATGTGTTACAATATGGAACTAGTGCTGAATAACTGGCCAGAGGTGACTAGAGATATGGCTTAGAGTAACTTCTTTAAGCCAAGAATGTGGGAAGTTAGTTCCAAAATGAACCATCCTGTACTCACTCTGAACAAATTGGTTTTTACAAATTCTACTGCAATATAGCAAATTGTCTCTGTAACCTGTACCTGAATATGAATTAATTTTGTGGTCCATGGTAGGTACAATATTAAGTAGGGGCAGTAAGTGGGACGGTAACATTTTACAGCAAATTACTTTATGCTTCTTATGGAGATTAAGACATAATTCCCTGACTGAATAATGAATACCAATAATAGCATTATTCAGACACAAAGGCAAACTGCAGTACATATGATGAATGAAAATTATACCTAATATTTATTGTATCACTTTTATGTAACAGGCACTATTCTAGGTGTGTTACATGTATCAGCTCACTTAATCCACATTCGATCCTATGGGGTAGTAGAGTGGCCAAGGTTAGTTAGTCCTCCATGATATTTCTTACTATGTTCCATGTCCTGAGTCCTATGCTAGTTCAGCCCTCACCATTTCTCTCCTGGAGCTTTGTGGTGCCATCCAATGGGTCCTTTTGCCGTCACTGTATATGCTGAACCCACGTTGATTTTCCTGAGGTCAACCCAGTTCTTAGCTAAATTAGAAGCAGACGCTTACCTAGAACAGGTGAAGAATCTGCACTTTTCTGGAAAAGCTATTGTAGACACTTTCGGGCAAATGAGCAGGACTGAGAAAAAAGGATTAATGGGCAGAGACAGCGGAGCAGGCCAGAGTCAGAGCTGTGTTATGAAAACTAAAGAAGGCAGATTCAAAGGCAAGTCAGGACTATTGCTGTAGGCTAGATCAAAACGTGCTTTTCTCAGTCAGGAGATAAAGGGGGAACATGCCAGAGGTTGGCAGACGGAATATGCAGGGGCCAAGCTTGGCAGAGCCCACAGCCCTAGGTTCCTTGAGGTCTAATGTAAGGAAGAGCGAACCTGTTGGTTAGAGGGAGAATGTAGGTAAAATGGTACCATCCTTTGTTCTCCCTTTGCTCACAGGTCTTACTTTTCCTTCCCTCATGCCTTTTCATTGTTGACTTACGAAAATCACGTCAATATATTCCCTTAAAAAGATTTGTGGAGCAGGCCTCACTTTGGACAATGTGCTACGCCATATCCCTAAACTCAGCCTCAATTCTGATGCCTGGAGCCAACCCAGAAAAACAAGCTTTGTAAATAGTCCAAGAACCTGTCTAGATCCTGTTTGACACTGGTCCCAAATGCAAACTACTGTAGCTGAGCAGTGTGGCCCATCCCTGGTCCTGATGAGGCTGATAAGGAAGAACTAGAATCTGGTGAGCTAACTATTTTGGACTTTATTAGCTTAGAACCCATGCTCTATGAACTCATCCATGTCTCTGCTTTTGTGTTTTCCTTTCTTATCTTTGGTTGTTCTTCCACTGTTGTAGTTGCCTACATCTAAACTCAGACTTCAGGACCCTGAATCCAAATTTCTTTCCCTTGGTTTTTTCCCTGACAAATGAAGATAATAAGTCACTAATAAAACATTACAACAATTATATAATATAGGTAAAATGCTTAGTACAAACCCTAGTCCATAATATAAGCTCATAAACGAAAATATTTTTTTCTATTTCTTTAAATTTTACCCCCAGTTTTTTAAAATTTTCTTTTTTTTTTAAATTGTACTTTAGGTTCTGGGGTATATGTGCAGATCTTGCAGGATTGTTACATAGTTATACACATGCCGTGGTGGTTTGCTGCCTCCATCCCCCCATCACCTACATTAGGTATTTCTCCTAATGTTATCCCTCCCCAATATCCCCACCCCCTGCTATCCCTCCCCTAGCCACCCACACCCCAAAGACCCCAGTGTGTGATGTTCCTCTCCCGGTGTCCATGAATTTTCATTGTTCAACACCCACTTGTGAGTGAGAACATGTAGTGTTTGGTTTTCTGTTCTTGTGTCAGTTTGCTGAGAATGATGGTTTCCAGTTTCATCCATGTCCCTGCAAAGGACATGAACTCATCCTTTTTTATGGCTGCATAGTATTCCATGGTGTATATGTACCACATTTTCTTTATCCAGTCTATCATGACACTGGAAAATACAAGGCTTGATTAAGAAGAACGATCAGAGTGCAGGAGGGTGCAGTGGTGGGGAACATGGATTAAAACGCAGACTGCCAGGAATTACCACCCAGAGCAGCTTTCAAGATGCCCTCTTGAAAGGATTACAGCAGGCCCACCTCATGAGAGATGAGTGTTTCCAAGGCAGTCAATAGTAGACACACACCCACATTCCCCCTGGACATGCTTGATTTCAGGTTTTTCATTTTGCAGATACATAGGCCAGCCAGGGACAGTGACAAAAATAAGACACCAAAAGCAAGTAAGAGTCTAGCTTTTCAGGAAGCCCTGCCAAATGGCATTTGCTCAATGGCCCAAGCTGCTGATCGACATCATCAGTTTAAACAGGAAAAATACAGCTTCTCCTCTTTATGACTGCTTAGGGAACCTGCATAATTTGAGTGATTAAGCTGCAATTCTTATGAAAGGAATCACATCACTCAGGTCAGGAAGGGTAACTCCAAGAAACATCTATGCAATTGGCGCACTTCTCCCCATCCCTTAAAAACATATATTAAACAACAAATGTTGATAGCTAACAAATTTTAAAACACAAAGAAAAAAGGATAAAGAAGAAAATGTAGGCTGGGCCAGGTGGCTCATGCCTGTAATCCCACTACTTTGGGAGGCTGAGGCGGGCAGATCACCTGAGATCAGGAGTTCAAGACCGGCCTGGCCAACATGGGGAAACCCTGTTTCTACTAAAAATACAAAAATTAGCCGAGTGTGGTGGTGCACAGCTGTAATCCCAGCTACTTGGGAGGCTGAGGCAAGAGAATCATTTGAACCCGGTGGCGGAGGTTGCAGTGAGCTGAGATTATGCCACTGCACTTCAGCCTGGGTTGACAGAGTAAGACTCTGTCTCAAAAAAAAAAAAAAAAAGAAAATGTAAATTACTCAAATTCACAGCCCACTGCTTCCTTGGACAACTTTTTTTCTGTAAATATTATGTGTGAACATGATGAGGATCAAGCCTGTTTTATAAGTAAACTTGGTTTACCTGCTGTATTGGAAGCATTTATTAAGTATTTTCCTTACAACATAACATTTTAACTAGGAGAGAATTTCAGGATTTTTCCTTTTTAATAGTAGTGTTTTCCTCCCATCACCTGTGCTTTCTGCAGAAAACTTGGAAAACAATGAATGACTGTAAAATATTCCACTTACTACATGAGTCATCATTCAATTAACCATCTTCCTTATTTTATTTATTTTTTTGAGATGGAGTTTCACTCTTGTCGCCCAGGCTGGAGTGCCATGGCATGATCTTGGCTCACTGCAACCTCTGCCTCCTGGGTTCAAGCGATTCTCCTGCCTCAGCCTCCCGAGTAGCTGGAATTACAGGCATCCACCACCACGCCAGGCTAATTTTTTTATAGTTTCAGTAGAGACGGGGTTTCATCATGTTGGCCAGGCTGGTCTCAAACTCCTGACCTCAGGTGATCCGCCCACCTCGGCCTCCCAAAGTGCCAGGATTACAGGCATGAGCCATGCGCCTGGCCCTCTTTTTTTGTGTGTGTGTGTGCTGTTATAAATAGTCCTTTGATCATTGTCTGATTGTCTTATCACTTTCCCCAAAGTAGATACGTAGAGGAAAAGATCAGTAGGTTCAAGGAGATAGGAAACTCTTTAAGCTTCTGGCTAAATAGTTATCCAGAAACCCTATACTGACTTGTGGTTCAACCAGCAGGCCATGAAATTTCAATCCAGAACAATCTCAGCAACCCTAAGGCTTAACAGTTTTTTTTTTTTTCCTGTAATTATTTTGTCTAGATTTTTAACCCAAGAGATTAAAAATATGTGATAACTCAACTACTTTATTTGTGGATCTTTATGTTACTGAGTGTGACTTCATTTTTCCTTTATTGATTCTCTGTGTTTCTCCAAAGAATTGTCCTTCCTTGTCCTTTGTCTATTTTTCCATGAATTTCTCGTGTTTTCCTTACTCCTGTGTTGTTTATTTAAGGATATTAACCTTTCATGTATTGTGCTATACAACTTACTCTTTTTCATTTGCCATTAAGCTTTCTTTAAATGATTCCAAGCAGGCTTTTATGTTTATCTGTACAATTTAATATATCAGTAACATTTTTAAAATTTGTTCCTTTACAAGTCATTCTAGGTGGGGTTGTTAGGAGGTGTGCTAAGGTTTTAAGGCAATTTTGAAAGGGATCTTTTCACCTATTTTATCTTCTAATTATTGCTTGTATATCAAACTGTCTTTTTGCTTATTTCTATTGTACTTACTTTCCCAAACTCAAACTCATTTTAAAAGTTTCATAATTGACTTTCTTGGGTTTTCAATAACACACTAGAAGAGGGGGTCAGCAAAATTTTCTGGTAAATGGCTAGATAATAAATATTTTGGGTTTTGCAAGCCAAATGACCTCTGTCACAACTACTCTGTCATTGTAGCTTAAAGCAGCCCTAGATGCTGTGTAAACAAGTGGGTGGGGTTACATTCCAATAAGAGTTCATTTACAAAAACAGGCAGCTGGCCCATGGCCATAGTTTGCCTACCCTTGAGCTAGATGCTCTGCAAATAGCAATGACTTTATTTCCCACATTCCATTCTTTACAATTCTAATTTCTGTTTCTTGTCTTATTACGTTGGCTGGATGCCCAGAGAAATATTAATTGGTAATGATGAGCTTGGGCTTCCTTGTTCTGTTCCTAACTCAGCTGAGAATAATTTTAAGAATGACGTTAGCTTGGCTGTTGGTTTACTCTAGGTAACATTTATCCTGTAGAAGAAATACTCTCCTACTAGTCTCATGAGAGGACTCTTTTTCCTCGCTTTTCTCTAAGTTAGGAATTTTAAGTTAATGTTATTGAAACAGCTTTGATCTTCCTTATTGTACCTTTTGATGGCATAGATGATGTTATCAGATCTTCTGATCTTAAACCATCCTTGCATTTTGGAGGTAAACAACATTGCAGTGCAGTGTTTTATTTGGGATGTTTGAACCTAACGTCACATATTAGCTTGGCCCGTGGCTTTTGTTCAGTGCAGTATCTTTGTCAAGTTCTTTAAGGGTGTTCTGTTCATTTCATAAAATGAACTGGGATAATTTTTTCTTTTTTTTTTTTTTGAGATGGAGTATTGGTCTGTCATCCAGACTGAAGTGCAGTGGCACAATCTCAGCTCACTGCAACCTGCACCTCTGGGTTCAAGTGATTCTCCTGCCTCAGCCTCCAGAGTAGCTGGGATTACAGGTGTGTGCCACAATGCCCAGCTAATTTTTGTATTTTTAGTAGAGACAGGATTTCATCATGTTGGGCAGGCTGGTCTTGAACTCCTGACCTCATGATCTGCCTGCCTCACCCTCCCAAAGTGCTGGGATTACAGGCATGAGCCACCACACCCAGCTAGGATACTTTTTATATATTTCTATGCCCTAAGACAGTTTTTATATTAGAGCAAATAGTTGCTCTTTCAGAATTTGAAAGAATGTGTCTATAAACCTCTCTGGGCTGAGGGGACTTTTTGGGGAAATTAATTGACACATGCCTTTTTCCAAGGTTCGTAACCACTTAATTTTTCTGCTTCTTTTTAAATTCGTTTAGACAAGTTACATTTCCCTAGCTTACTGAAGCTTTCGAATTGAGCATGCACAGTTATCCAAATACCTTAACACATTAAAATGTTCTTCAGATGCTAGTTTTATGTCATCTTCTTTCCTTCTACTTTGTTTGTGTTTTCCCTTTATGTTTGCCATAGGCTTGGCTATTATTGCTTTTCCCTTCCTAATACATTTAGATTTTTATAGTTTAAAGTTTATTTATTAATTTACCAATCCATAAGTATGCTAATTAACATCAAAGCCAAACTTTGGCAATACGCTAAAAGTTAAGGTACATGATATTCACATTTTCATTATTTTCCAGAAGGACTTCAATGGAAGTTTCCATTTCTGCTTTGGCCAATAGATATGTAAGTGATTAACTTTTTTTTTTTTTTTTTCTGATATGGAGTCTCGCTCTGTAGCCCAGGCTGGAGTGCAGTGGTGTGATCACGGCTCACTGCAACCTTTGCCTCCCAGGTCCTGGTTCCAGCAATTCCTACCTCAGTCTCCCAAGTAGCTGGGATTACAGGAATGAGCCACCATGCGCAGCTAATTTTTGTATTTTTTTTTAGTAGAGACACGGTTTCACCATCTTGGCCAGTCTGGTCTTGAACTCCTGACCTCATAATCCACCTGCCTCTGCCTCCTAAAGTGCTGGGATTACAGGTGTGAGCCACTGCACCTGGCTGTGATTAACTTTTAGCCACCAAGAAGTGAAGTCTTCTATTCAAACTTTTGAAATTAACATTTAGTTTTTATTGCAATGTTGTCAGAAAACGTGTGGTCAGAAAACAAATCCTACTTCAGGGGCGTTCATTAAGATTTTATTTGTGGTCTTCTTGTATTAAAAGACCAAGAACATTCTAAGATGGAAAAGAAAACAGCTCCACCACTTATCAAGCCAAAGATTATCCTTATTAGCAAGATTCAGGCAATTGCTACATAGGAACAAATGGGTCTTGTAAAATAACCAAGACCTTGGCGCTTCATGAATAACTACTGAGAAATTGATATCTGAACAACCAGAGATGTAAAATGGGCTCATCGAATAGGCCAAATGAGTTTACATATCAAAAAGATTATAACCAAAAGAACTATGAAGGGGCAAAAGACAAAACACAAAGCATCAACTGAGTGTTCTACTTCTTACATAGGCAGATTTTTTTTTTTTCTTTTTGTTAGAGAGAGAGTTTTGCTCTGTCGCCCAGGCTGGAGTGCAGTGGCTCGATCTCAGCTCACTGCAACCTCCACCTTCCAGTGATTCTCCTGCCTCGGCCTCCCAAGTAGCTGGGATTACAGGCACGCATCACCATGCCCGGCTAATTTTTGTAGTTTTAGTATAGACAGGGTTTCGCCATGTTGGCCAGGCTGGTTTCGAACTTCTGACCTTTGTTGATCTGCCAGCCTCGGCCTCTTAAAGTGCTAGGATGACAGGCATGAGCCACCATGCCCATTCTAGGCAGCATTTGATGATCCAACAATCCTACACTAAACTGGTGGGCCCAACTAGGGGTCCTTCTGCCCTCATCCCTCAGGGGGATATTTAGCAATGTCTGAAGATATTTGTGGTTATTATGACTTTGGGGGGCAGACACACTACTGGCATCAGATGAGTGGAAGCCAGGGATTCTGTCCTGTGTTGGATAGTGCCCAGGAAAGTTTCCATGCCCTAGAATAATCTGACCCCAAATATTATTTATTTATTCTCTAGCTCTGTCACCCACGCTGGAGTGCAGTGGCGAGATCTGGGCTCACTGCAACCTCCGCCTCCAGGGTTCAAGCGATTCTCCTGCCTCAGCCTTCCAAGTAGCTGGGACTACAGGCACATGCCATGAGGCTTGGCTAATTTTTATATTTTTTGTAGAAACAGGGTTTCACCATCTTGGTCAGGCTGGTCTCAAACTCCTGGCCTCAAGTTATCTCCCCGCCCCGGCCTCCCAAAGTGATGGGATTATAGGCGTGAGCCACCACATCCAGCCTTGGCCCCAAATATTATTAATAGCAGGACTGAGCTTGAGATCCGCTTTGGACCAAGCCCACACATTTTTAGACCCTTCTTGGCTACAGATAGTATTGCAAATGGCCACTAGAGGTCAGATCAGGCCACACAAGTGCCTGGAAAATAAATACACACACACACACACACACACACACACACACACACTCTCTCTCTCTCTCTCTCTCTCTCTCTCTCTCTCTCTGCTAAAAGAAGAAAATTCCTTGGCCGGGCACTGTGGCCCACGCCTGTAATTCCAGCACTTTGGGAGGCCGAGGCGGGCGTATCACCTGAGGTTGGGAGTTGGAGACCAGCCTGACGAACATGGTGAAAAACCGTCGTGACTAAAAATACAAAATTTATCCGGGCGTGGTGGCACACGCCTGTAATCCCAGCTACTCGGGAGGCTGAGGCAGGAGAATTACTTGAACTCAGGAGGCAGAGGTTGCGGTAAGCTGAGATGGTCCCATTGCACTCCAGCCCGGGCGACAAGAACAAAACTCCGTCTCAAAAAAAATAAAAAATACAAAATAGAAATCCCTCAAAGTGGTCCCAAATTGACTTTCTAGTCTCACCTAGACTTTCTGTTCTCACCTCCTGTTCCTCCCAAAATCTCATCTCCTTGCCTTTTTCTCTCTCCCAGGACCCCACTTCTTTTTTCTCTTAGGATGCAAGTTGAAAGGAAATGTCCTGGACTCTCCTCCAAGGAATTCAGTGAGCGACACGGTGTTCTTGTGTTCATACCGTGTCGCCCTTTCAGGAAAATGTTTTTTTTCCAGATCAACTTCCTACCATGGAGCAGGAGCTGCTGGGTTGGGGCATTCAGCTGCTGACCCCGGGGACCACGACCCAGTTCTGCAGACACACTCAGGAGGTGCAAAGAGATGTTTAGTGAGCAAAGGGTGGCTGCAAACAGAAGGCAGAGAGGGGGTGCCCAGGAAGTCCTCCTGTGATTCTAGGTTTCAGCAAGAGTGTGTTAGTGAAGATTCCCCTCTCCCCCACATTCATGCCCAGATTTCATTTCAGAGTGAAGGCACTGGATTTCTGAATTTGTGAAGCATCTGCTTTCCAGCCCAGCAGCCCGCCACATGCAAAAAGCCACAGAAACCCCTGGAATCTCCGAGGCGTCTGCCTGGCACGCTGCCAGCCCTGCACCGAGCAGGCATAAAGGGTCACATGGGTGAGCCATACCTAGAGTTCTCCGCACCAGGGCCTGGAGAGGTTCTTCTGTGGAAATAAAACCAACTGCTTTGAGGACAGAGGGAACTTCATGAGACAGACCACTGGGCTCTGACACTCAGAGGCACATTGCGTCCAAGTAAGGGCAGCCTGGCTTTGACCTGGGGCCCACTGGCTCCCATCACTTGCCGGAGGGAGGGAGCTACATCTTCCCCAGCAGGTGCCCGGATCCAGCAAGGGAAGGGGAAGAAAGCAGAGAAGATTCTCCCCAGAGACAGCCTGCTGAGGTGGCCCTGGGATGGCAAATGTGACTACGTGTAGATGCCACAACTGACTCAACACTTCCAAGCCTGCCAGTCTTCCTTCTTTCTCTCTCTCTCTTTCTTTTCCTTCTTTCTTTCTTTTTTCTTTCTTTCTTTCTTTTCTTTCCTTCCTTCCTTCTCTTTTCTCCCCTCCTTTAGTTTTTCTTTCCTTCTCTTTCTCTCCCTTTTCTTTCTTTCCTTCCTTCTCTTTCCTTCCCTCCTTTATTTTCTTTTCTTCGTTCTGTCTCCTTCCTTCCTCTTTCCTTTCTTTCTTTCTTCCTCTTTCCTTCTCTCCTTTATTTTCTCTTTCCTTCTTTTTTCTCCCTTCTTCCTTCTCTCTTCCCTCCTTCTTCTTTTCTTTCTCTTCTCTCTCTCTCTCTCCCCCTTCCTCCCTCCCTTCCTTGTTCTCTTTCCTTTCTTTAATTTCTTTCTTTCTTTTCTTTTTGAGACAGGGTTTTGCTCTGTGCAGTGGCACCATCATAGCTCATTGTAGCCTTGATCTCCTGGCCTCAAGTGATCCTTCTGCCTCAGCCTCCCCATGGGCTAGGAATTCAGGCATACACCATCATGCCTGGCTAATTTTTAAATTGTTTTTTGTAGAGATGGATTCTCATTATGTTGCCCAGGCTGGCCTCAAGCAACCCTACCACCCTGGCTTCCCAGATAGCTGGGACCACAGGCCTATACCACTGCAGCCAGCTAAAGCCTCAATCATCATGGCCAGGCATGGTAGCTCATGCCTGTAATCCCAGCACTTTGGGAAGCCAAGGCAGGTGGATCACCTAAGGTCAGGAGTTCGAGACCAGCCTGGCCAACATGAGGAAACCCCGTTTCTACTAAAAATATTAAAATTAGTCGGGCGTGGTGGCAGGTACCTGTAATCCCAGCTACTTGGGAGGCTGAGGCATGAGAATCACTAGAACCCGGGAGGCAGAGGTTGTGGTGAGCTGAAATTGCACCACTGCACTCCAGCGTGGGTTACCTAGTGAGTCTCGGGCCAAAAAAAAAAAAAAAAAAGCCTTAACCATCTAATGGAGAACTCAGACCAGCTCAGGAGAGGTAAGAAAGGCAAATGCTGAGTTTTGTCCATTTTTCCCCTTGTGTGTGATTATTTGCTCTTCCTGATAAAATTCTCCTGGAAATAGCAAGATCTCTTCCTCCACCCAGGAAAAGGCTCCATTCAGACTCCACCCACCCTTCTGCCACCTCTGGTCCCTTACTTAAGGGACCACCCACCAACACCAAGCCAACTGACACCTGCTAAGGGAGCCCAGCACCATGCCCAGTCCTGACCTGGGGATGAAAACCACATTGTGGAGGTAATCCTCAAATGTCTTCCTAAACGAGGACTCCTCCAGCTCCTTCTGGATTTGAGAGTCTGTCTTTGGACAGGAGCAACACTCGCCGGCCAAATCCTCCTCTTCACTCTGGTTGTGCTTCTGAAAACCTTCAGATTCAACTGGTGGAGACCAGGTCCTCGAGGGCAGCTTCAACCCTGGAGAAAGAAACAGAAAAGGGGACTCAGGTCTCTGTGGCTAAAAACACACACATACACAAACACACACACACTACACCACACACGCACGCACACTACAGCACATACTAACTACACACACCACACACCACACACACTACACATCACACATACCACACATACCACACACCCATGCCACAGACCACACACACCACACACACCCCACATACACTAAACACCACACACACCAGACACACACACACACACTACAGCACACACACACACACACACTACAGCACACACCAACCACACACAACACACACCACACACACCCATGCCACAGACCACACACACCACAAACACACCACACACACCCCACATACACCACACATACCACATACACTACACACCACACACACACCACACACAGACACACTACACCACACATGCACACACACTACAGCACACACCAACCACACATACCACACACACCCATGCCACAGACCACACACACCACACACCATACACACACACCACATACACTACACACCACACACACCACACACACCGCACATACACCACACATCACACACACACCACATACACTAAACACACACACAACACACAACACATACCACACATACACACACCATGCATACACACATCACACCACATGAACCAAACACACATACACACCACACACACACACACCACACCACACACACACCACACCACACACACCACACACACACACAGTGAGGGGTCCTTCCCTGAGAGGCTGAGCTGAGACAGAGCCTAGATTCAAGTTCCACTTTAGAAGAAAGCCAGACACTATGGCTCACACCTGTGGTCCCAGCTACTTGGGAGGCTGAGGCGGAAGGATCGCCTGAACCCAGGAGGTTGAGGCTGCAGTAAGCCATGATCATGCTCCTACACTTCAGCCTGGGTGACCGAGTAGGACCCTGTCTCAAAAGATTAAAAAGAGATGGCCAAGTGGGGCCGAGCGCGGTGGTTCACGTCTATAATCCCAGCACTTTGGGAGGCTGAGGCGGGCGGATCACGAGGTCAGGAGATAGAGACCATCCTGGTCAACATGGTGAAACTCCCTCTCTACTAAAAAATACAAAAACATTAGCTGGGAGTGGTGGCACATGCCTGTAGTCCCAGCTACTCAGGAGGCTGAGGCAGGAGAATTGCTTGAACCCAGGAGGTGGAGATTGCGGTGAGGTGAGATCGCGCCACTGTGTTATGGCCAGGGTGACAGTGCGAGATTCTGTCTCAAAAAAAAAAATATGGCCAAGCACAGTGGCTCACACCTGTAATCCCGGCTAGGGCATCCTCCTGCAGCATGGAATGGATAGAGGCCAGGGATACTGCTCAGCACCCCACGGTGGCCAGGACAGTCCCACCCCAGAGAGTGATCCAACACCAGATATCAAAAATGCCAAGGTAGAGAAACCCCGAGCTAAGGGCATGAGAGGAAATAAAGGGATGTCTCAAATATGCATAGAAAGGGAGCTTAAAAATTAACAGTGAAGGAGAACACTGTCAGCTTATAAAGGCAGCAGTCCTAAAAATGCAATTCTTTTTTCTCTCTTTTTTTTTGTTGAGATGGGGTCTCTCTCTGTCATCCAGACTGCAGTGCAGTGGCGCAATCTTGGCTCACCGCAGCCTCCACCTCCTGCGTTTGAGCAATTCTTCTACCTCAGCTCTCCCAAGTATCTGGGATAACCAGCATGCGCCACCACCCCTGGTTTTTTTTTTTTTTTTTTAATTTTTATTTTTAGTAGAGACAGGGTTTCACCATGTTGGCCAGGCTGATCTCAAACTCCTGACCTCAGGTGATCCACCTGCCTTGGCCTCCCAAACTGCTGGGATTACAGGTGTGAGCCACTGCCCCCAGCCAATTTCTGTATTTTTTTGGTAGAGACAGAGTTTTCTCATGTCACCCAGGCTGATCTCAAACTCCTGAGCTCAAGCAATCTGCTCTCCTTGGCCTCCCAAAGTGCTGGGATTACAGGCATGAGCCACCGCGCCAGCCTACAATCCTTAAGTACCGCAGCTGGTCATGTCTTAACCCCTGAAGTTAGATTTCAAAGGTTCTTGTGACCCCTGGTGCACGCACAATTACACCTGTACTACAGCCATGAAGACAGACACAGCTCTTTACAAGCAAAATCCACTACAGTCCCTGGAGATTCACCTCCCCTGCTGCCAGCCTGCCTGGTGCCTGGTGACTGCTGAGTACAGGAAATTCCATTTTTTCTCCCCTTAATGCCTCAAGTGTAGACAATAAGCTCTAAATCGTGTATCAAGTACTTTCTCGTGAATGGTGAGTATCAACTCGGAAACCCAACTATTTATACAGCTTTAAAAGCCTAAGAGAGACTTGAGAATACTTCTTATGTTTATAAATAGACATAGAATAACCTGCATACGTTAACTCTGATGGGAGCTAGTTACAGCACTCCAGATGGAAGAAAAATTCAGGGCTCCTTTTTTTAATGAGTATTATTATTTTTTGAGGCAAAGTCTCGCTCTGTCACCCAGGCTGGAGTGCAGTGGCATGATCTTGGCTCACTGTAACCTCCACCTCCCAGGTTTAAGCTATTCTCCTGCCTCAGCCTTTCGAGTAGCTGGGATTACAGGTGTGTGCCACCACGCCCAGCTAATTTTTTGTATTTGTAGGACAGATGGGGTTTCATCATGTTGGCCAGGCTGGTCTCGAACTCCTGACCTTGTGATTCACCCACCTTGGCCTCCCAAAGTGCTGGGACTACAGGCAGGAGCCAACGCACCCGGCCTATTTTTGTTGTTATTTTGGAGACAGAGTCTTACTGTCTCTTAGGCTGGAGCGCAGAGGCGCTATCTTGGCTCGCAGCAACCTCTGCCTCCCGAATTCAAGCAATTCTCCTGTCTCAGCCTCCCCAGTAGCTGGGATTATAGGCACCCACCACCACGCCCAGCTAATTTTTGTATTTTTAGTAGAGACGGGGTTTCACCATGTTGTCCAGGCTGGTCTCGAACTCCTGGCCTCAGAATGATCCACCCACCTCAGCCTCCCAATGTGCTGGGATTACAGGAGTGGACCACTGTGCCCAGCAAATCTCTCCCATTTTAAGCGCACAGTTCTGTGGTATTAAATTCCTTCACAACGTTGTTCAATCATCACCACCTTCATCTCCAGAAGTTTCTCATCTTCCCAAACTGAAATTCTGCCCCCAACTCGTCCACTCCCCAGCCCCTGGCACCCCGCATTCTACTTTCTGTCTCTATGAATCTGAGGACTCTAGGGACCACCTAGGCATGAAATCACACAGAATTTGTCCTGAGTGACTTTACTTTTAATGACACTAATTTTATGACATTTACAAATAAAACCACGTTGAAATGGTCTCATGGTAATTAGAAGTTTAGACTTTCAGAATTAAAAAAAGAGAGAGAGAGAGAAAGCTTTGACTGACGTGGCTGGTGGCAGCTCTCACGGGTGGTTCTGGTTACCTGGACGCAGGGCCAACAGCTTACGGCGGAGCTGATGACTGGACTCGCCCTGGAGTTATATAAATCATCGGAGGAGATAAATCACGTTTGCAGCCCTCAGCTTGGGCGGGGATGATGTCACACACATACATATAGCACATGAGCTTAGAGCTGGGACAGCTCCCAGAGGTCATCTGTCCTCCCGCCCCTTCTCCCAGAAAAGGAGGCAGACGGTGACTTGATCGGGAACTTGGCAAAAGCATTTCAGCAGGTCGGGGCCAGAGCCAAGAGCCAATGTTGGGCTCCTGGCCTCAGCCACATCTCACCAGAGGCCCCCTGGCCTTCTCCAGGGTCATGGACTGAGGCTATCATAAACCAAAAATATCTCAAGAAAAAGACATCAAGACACACAAGGAAACCAAAAGTAAAGAAAGAAATGGGCCCAGTGCAGTGGCTCATGCCTGTAATAGCAGAATGTTAGGAGGCTGAGGCCAGAGAATCACTTGCGGTTAGGAGTTCGAGACCAGCCTGGGCAATATATCAAGAGCCCCGCTGCTAAAAAATTATTTTGGGCCAGGCGTGGTTGTTCACGCCTGTAATCCCAGCACTTTGAGAGGCCGAGGTGGGCTGATCAACTGAGGTTGGGAGTTCGAGACCAGCCTGACCAAAATGGAGAAACCCCATCTCTGCTAACAATACAGGATTAGCTGGGGGTGGTGATGCACGTCTGTAATCCCAGCTACTTGGGAGGCTGAGTCAGGAGAATCGCTTAAACTCGGGAGGTGGAGGTTTCAGTAAGGTGAGATCACGACATTGCACTCCAGCCTGGGCGACAAGGGCAAAACTCTGCCTCAAAAATATAAATAATAAATAAATAGATGAAAACATGTATGTATGTTTTCGTAGGAGACAGAACGGAGTATGTGTGTGTGCCTCCCGACACTGAGACACGAGAAGGGATGGCTGCTTTCCTAGAGGTGAAGCAAAGTGCGTGAAACACACACGTGCAAACCCCACTGATCCCAGCACGGCTGCCCGCACTCACCTTTGAGGCAATAATCCAACTCGAACAGCTCACTGTCTTCTACCTGCCTCTGCCAGAAAACCAGGTAGTGGGTGATGTTGCCATTGGGGTCCGTGGGGGGTTTCCACTTCAAAATAATCTGGGATGATGAGTTAGACACTGAGATTGGATCCAGTGGCACGGACGGGTCTGCCAAGGAGAAAGGAAATGGGTCAATCATGAGAAAGCATGTGCAAAAAAAGCTGGGGTGGGGGGACGTGGGAGGTGGGGGGTGGGACACACCAGTTAAAGACATCAGGAGGATGTTTGCTGCAGTGTTTTGTTGTTGTTTTGTTTTTGTTTTGTTTTTTTTAGACGGAGTCTCCTCTGTTGCCCAGGCTGGAGTGCAGTGCCATGATCTCGGTTCACTGCAACCTCTGCCTCCCGGGTTCAAGTGATTCTCCTGCCTCAACCTCCCGAGTAGCTAGGATTACAGGTGTGCACCACCAGGCCTGGCTAATTTTTGTCTTTTTAGTAGAGATGGGGTTTCGCCATGTTGACCAGGCTGGTCTCGAACTCCTGACCTCAAGTGATCTGCCCTCCCCTCGGCCTCCCAAAGTGAAGTAATCATAGCTTACCGCAGACTCCTGGGCTCAAGAGATCTTCCCGCATGGGGCTGCTGAGTAACTGGGAATACAGGTGTACACCACCATTTTTTAAAAAAATTTTTGGAGAGATAGGATCTTGCTCTGTTGTCCAGCTGGTCTCAAACTCCTGGCCTCCGGTGATCCTCCCACCGTGGCTTCCCAATGTGCTGGGATTACAGGCATGAGCGCCAAGCCGGGCCAACATTTTAATTCAAAGTGTGGGCCACCGCATCCGGCCACTGCAGTGTTATTTAATATCGGTGAAAACTGGAGACACACAGGAAATCCTCACCCAATCAGTGCACAGGTTACCAAGCTATAGCCCATTCACATCACAGATTACATGAGCATTCATGCATCCATTTCTGCAACAAACATCAATGGGCTCTGACTATGCACTAAGCTCTCTCTGTTCTGGTAACTGGGTAGATGCTGCTCAGGAAAGACAGGATAGTGGGAAGAGACCAATAAACTCACGTTTTCCGATTAACATCTGTTCCTAATTAAACCCAGTCATGGGGCAGACGTGAAGCCATTGGATCGTGTCATTGAGCTGGTGTTCACTCTATAAAACCTTCCCCTCGAGGATGGAGGTGGCTGGCTCAGTGGCTCACACATAATCCCAGGACTTTGGGAGGCTGAGACGGGAGGATCGCTTGAGCTTAGTAGTTTGAGGCCAGCCTCTGTAGCATAGCAAGACACTGTCTCTACTACTAAAACTCATAAAAATCAGCCAGGCGTGGTGAAGCACGCCTGTGGTCCCAGCCACTTGGGAGGCTAAGACAGGAGGATCACTTGAACTCAGGAGGTTGATGCTGCAGTGAGCCGTGATCGCACGACTGCACTCCAGCCTGGGCAACAGGGCAAGATCCTGTCTCAAAACAAACAAACAAACAAAAAATACAAAAAAACACAACCAACCAACCAAATGAAACTCCAAAACCCAAAGTAATGGAGGTGGCTGAGGGAGTTGGGGATGGAGAAGGGGTCAAAACACCTGGGAGCTAGACATTTCTGAAAACTCTAAGTCTTTTGTTGTCACTAAAGGATACAGGATGAGAGGGGACTAAGTGAAGAAGATAGGGCTGATGGCTGGGCGTGGTGGCTCACGCCTGTAATCCCAGCACTTTAGGAGGCCAAGGCGGGTGGACCTCCTGAGGTCAGGAGTTCAAGACCAGCCTGGCCAACATGGTGAAACCCCGTCTCTACTAAAAACACAAAAATTAGCCAGGTGTGTTGGCACATGCCTGTAATCGCAGCTACTTTGGAGGCTGAGGCAGGAGAATCACTTGAACCCAGGAGGTAGAGGTTGCAGCGAGTTGAGAATGTACCGTTGAACTCTGGTCTGGGTGACAACAGCGAAACTCCATTTCAAAAAAAAAAAGTTTGAATTTGAGCCTACAGGACGGGTTTCTCACCTTCAGCACTATTGGCTTTTAGGGCTAGATAATTCTTTGTCATGAGGGAGGGTGCACCCAATGTGATGCAGGACATGGAGCGGCCTCTCTGGCTTCTACCCACAAAATGCCAGTGGTTTCATCCCCACAGCTGTGACAACCAAAGATGTCTCCTGATATCGACTGGCAACTGTTCCCTCGGAGAACAGTTACCCCCATTTGGGAACTACTGCTGTAAGAGAAGGACTTAGGTTTTACAAAAATATGATTAGAACAGGCCCAGTGGCTTGCGCCTGCAATCCCAGCACTTTGGGAGGTCAAGGTGGGTGGATCACTTGAGGTCAGGAGTTTAAGAGCCAACATGGTAAAGCCCCATCTCTATTAAAAATACAAAAATGGCCGGGCACGGTGGCTCACGCCTGTAATCCCAGCACTTTGGGAGGCCGAGGCAGGCGGATCACTTGAGGTCGGGAGTTCAAGATCAGCCTGACCAACATGGAGAAACCCTGTCTCTACTAAAAAAAAAAAAAAAAAAAAAAAAAAAGCAAAATTAGCTGGGTGTAGTGGCACATGCCTGTAATCCCAACTACTCGGGAGGCTGAGGCAGGAGAATCACTTGAACCCGGGAGGCGGAGGTTGCGGTGAGCCGAGATCACGCCCTCCCACTCCAGCCTGGGCAACAAGAGTGAAAATCCATCTAAAAAAAAAAACAGCGAATAACCATATCAAGGATCATTTTATACAACCTCACTGTGTCAGCCTCTTAAAAGCAAGAGGTCCAATTCACATACAAATTCACATTCCCAAGACACACTCACTGGTGGCAGCTGTCTGGACATAAATGATGTCACTCTTGGCCCCGTAGGTCCGGCGTTCATCCGAAAAGGTGACCAGGGTCTTCACAAAGATAGCATACTGGGTCCAGGGCTTGAGATTCCGCATCAGCCATCCTGGGTGGCTCTGTGATGTGGGGTCACTGGACCTCTGGGGCGGGTCAATGTCTACCACCGTCCAACTGTTGGAACCACAAGCATCCTGCCCGTCGAACTCCGTCACATTCTGATAAGGGCTTTCCAGACAAAACAGCAGAAGGTGGTTACCCTGACAAGACCATCACACTGAGTGCAGTGCATATGGGGCCCGGGAAGTTACATCCCATAGAGTCACATCCTATTCACCCAACAATCTTACGCCACCAGAAAAAAATAACTCAGGAACAGCCAAAGAGAAAGGAACCCCCAACCCTGACATCTCAATGACGAAACACAGCTTGGGCATCCCTTATTCAAAATACCTGGGACCTGGCCAGGCACAGAGGTGGCTCACTCCTGTAATCCCAACACTTTGGGAGGCCCAGGTGGGTGGATCACTGGAGGTCAGGAGTTTGAGAACCGCCTGGCCAACACGGTGAAAACCTTGTCTCTACTAAAAATACAAAAATTATCTGGGCATGGTGGCGCACGCCTGTAATCCCAGCTACTTGGGAGGCTGAGGCAAGAGAATCGCTTGAACCCGGAAGGCAGAGGTTGCAATGAACCGAGATCGCACCACTGCACTCCAGCCTGGGTGACAAAGGGAGACTGTTTCAAAATAAATAAATAAATAAATGCTTGGGACCAGAAGTCTTTTTGTTTGTTTGTTTGTTTGTTTTGAGACAGTCTTGCTCTGTCACCCAGGCTGGAGTGCTGCGGCGCTATCTCGACTCACTGCAAACCTCCACCTCTTGGGTTCAAACAATTCTCCTGCCTCAGCCTACCGAGTAGCTGGGATTACAGGCATATGGCACCATGCCTGGCTAAGAAGTGTTTTGGATTATGGATATTTTTGGGTTTTGAAATATTTGCATTTTACCAGTTTATTTGCATTGTACTGGGTCAGCATCTCTGACCTAAAAACCTGAATTCTGAAATGCTCCAATGAGCATCTCCTTTGAGCATCAAGTCGGCCCTCAAAAAGCTTTGGATTTTGGAGCATTACAGATTTCAGATTTTCAGATTAGGGATATTAAACCTGTAATAATAGTAACAGCAGGAATTCCCTCACAAGTTATTGATAAGACTACATGAGAGACTGTGTGTAAGTTCTCAGCAAGGCACCAGCTAAATCTTGAGAGCTAGAACTATTATTATTATTATTGAGACGGAGTCTCATTCTGTTGCCCAAGCTGGAGTACAGTGGTGTGATCTCACACCCAGCTAATTTTTGTGCCACCACACCCAGCTAATTTTTGTATTTTTAGTAGAGACGGGATGTCACCATGTTGGCCAGAATGGTCTCGATCTGTTGACCTCATGATCCGCCCACCTCAGCCTCCCAAAATGCTGAGATTACAGGCATGAGCCACTGCACTTGTCAGAACTATTATATATATATATATATATACACACACACACACACACACACACATATATATACACACATATATGTACACACACACACACACACATATATATATACACACAGAGAGAGAGAGAGAGAGAGAAAGATAGAGAGAGAGAGAGAGGTGGAGTTTCACTCTTTGTTCCCCAGGCTGGAGTGCAGTAGCCCAATCTTGGCTCACTGCAACTTCCGCCTCCCAGGTTCTAGCAATTCTCCTGTCTCAACCTCCCAAGTAGCTTGGATTACAGGTGCCCACCACCATGCCTGGCTAATTTTTGCATTTTTAGTAGAGACGGGGTTTCACCATATTGGCCACGCTGGTTTCAAACTCCTGACCTCAGGTGATATGCCTGCCTCGGCCTCCCAAAGTGCTGGGATTACAGGCAAGAGCCACCATGCCCGGCCAGAACTATTATTAATATTCCTACTGGCCAGGCATGGTGGCTCATGCCTGTAATCTCAGCACTTTGGGGGGCCAAGGTGGGAGGATCACCTGAAGTCAGGAGTTTGAGACCAGCCTGACCAACATGGCAAAACCTGTCACTACCAAAAATACACAAATTAGCCGGGTGTGATGATGCATGCCCCTAATCCCAGCTACTCAAGAGACTGAGGCAGGAGAATTGCTTGAACCTGGGAGGCAGAGGTTGCAGTAAGCCAAGATCATGCCACTGCATGCCAGCCTGGGCAACAGAACAAGACTCTGTCTCAAAAAAAAGAAAGAGGAGGAGAGATCCAAGATGGCCAATTAACAACAGCTCAGGATTGTAGCTCCTAGTGAAAGCGCAGAGAGCGAGTGGACCCGCACTTTCAGACGAATTTTTGTTGCCCACAGACTGGGAGATTGCTGGTGGAGGAGCCACATGGGTCGCCAGCGCGACTTTTTTGGCCGGCGCGGCTGTTTTGCCGGCGCCCCGGCAAGGCTCTTCTTGGTGCGGAGTATACGGGACTGGGTGCCCTCTGAGTCCGGCTCGGCTGGTCCCATCTCCACAAGGAGAACAGCAATTGGAAGTGCTGAGGACTGAGAGTTTCACAATAAGCACAGCTGAACCAGGAAGGTCCAGCTCTGTGGGGAAGGGGCATCCGCCAAAGGAAAACTAAGAAACAGAAAAAACTTCATCACCGGGCGGAGAGATCCAAGATGGCCGATTAACAACAGCTCAAGATTTTAGCTCCCAGTGAAAGCACAGAGAGCGAGTGGATGCCCCACTTTCAGACGAATTTCTGTGGAACACAGACTGGGAGATTCCCGGCAGAGGAGCCACACGGGTCGCCAGGGCGACTCCTGGCCAGCACAGCTGTTTTGCCCATGCCCCGGCACGGTGCAGCACTTCTCAGTGCGGAGTATATGCGACTGGGTGCCCCTTGAGTCGGGCTCAGCTGGTCTCATCCCCACAAGGAGAACAGCAATTGGAAGCGCTGACGACAGAGAGCTTCACAGTAAGCACAGCTGAACCTGGGAAGGCCTAGTTCTGTGGGGAAAGGGTGTCCGCCGAAGGAAAACTAAGAAACAGAAAAAACTTCATCACCAACAAGCCAGACGTCCACTCAGACCCAATCTGAAAGTCAGCAATTACAAAGACAACAAGTGTATAAATCCACAAAAATGGGAAGAAACCAGTGCAAAAAGGCTGAGAACGCCCGAAATCAGAATGCCTCTCCTCCTACAGGGGATTGCAGCTCCTCATCAGCAAGAGAACAAGGCCTGTCAGAGAATGAGTGCGATGAACTGA
>CAUYLG010026886.1:0-37421 GCA_963573385.1 Cacajao melanocephalus
TCTAAGTTATCCATTCTTGTTAGCATTTCGTTAAATCTTCTTTCAAGGTTCTTAGTTTCTTTGCATTGGGTTAGTACATGTTCTTTTAGCTCACAGAAGTTTCTTATTATCCACCTTCTGAAGCCTGATTCTGTCAGTTCATCAAACTCATTCTCCGTCATGCCTTTTTCTCTTGCTGATGAGGAGCTGCGATCTCCTGTAGGAGGAGAGGCATTCTGATTTCGGGTGTTCTCAGCCTTTTTGCACTGGTTTCTTCCCATTTTTGTGGATTTATCCACTTGTCTTCTTTGTAATTGCCGACTTTCAGATTGGGTCTGAGTGGACGTCCGGCTTGTTGGTGATGAAGTTTTTTCTATTTCTTAGTTTTCCTTCGGTGGACGCCCTTTCCGCACAGAGCTAGGCCCTCCTGGGTTCAGCTGTGCTTACTGTGAAACTCGCAGTCCTCAGCGCTTCCAATTGCTGTTCTCCTTGTGGGGATGGGACCAGCTAAGTCCGACTCAAAGGGCACCCAGTCCCGTATACTCCGCACCGAGAAGTGCCATGCTGCACCGTGCCAGCCAAAAGAGTCGCGCTGGCGACCCGTGTGGCTCCTCCGCTGGGTAGCTCCCAGTTTGTGGGCAACAGAAATTCTTCTGAAATTGCCGCGTCTACTCACTCTCTGCGCTTTCACTGGGAGCTACAATCCTGAGCTGTTGCTAATCCGCCATCTTGGATCTCTCTCCGAAACTGGAGTTTCTTAGTTGCCACTGGGGTTCTTAGTTGCAGACAACAGAAACCAGTCCCGACTGATTTAAGCAGAAAAGGAATCGATTGAGAGCATGTCAAGTGATTCAGAGATATGCCAGGAAAACGATAGAAGGGCCCCAGATAAAGGGAGGTAACAAGGAAGGTCAGGTATCAGCCAGGGTAGCAGTCTGGGTGATGGTGACACAGTATCCATCTGGCATGGATGCTACTGCCACTGAAAACCCTAGCTTACACTGTCAGCACAGGTGACACATGATGGCGGATGCTGCTGCTATTGCCACCACCACTATTACAATGGATTCATGGCAGATGCATATCTAATTGCTTGAACCTAGGTCTTGTCTTCAACCATCCCTGACACTTTCAACTTCTATGGTGGGAGGTGCTCTCTGCTTCCCACCAACACTTTTAAGTAGGGGAATTCCTCCAACAATCAAAAGCAGGCCTCCAAAATCAACAAGTAGTCAGCAGGAACAGAAACCAGCTCGAGTTAGCTTCAGTAAAAAAGACTCAGGCTGTTGGGTGTTTCATGAAACCAAGAACAGGAGGGAAGCCAGGCCTTTGGGAGGGCCTGGAGTCAAGTACTTGAAAGTCAAAGAACTCTTTCTCCAGCTCTCGCTGCTGCTTCTCTGTGCTCCTTCTTCACTTCTTTCTCTCTGCATTATGACATTGTATTTCCTGAGTCCAGGAGATGCAATCAGGTGGTCTTTAGAAAGGCTTCTTCCCATGACTCAAAGGACACCTCCTAGAAAAGCTAGGCAGGCATTCACTACAGGGGTGGCTTCCAGGCCCCTTCTCACCTTCATTCTGGTCACTCAGCTTGGGTGTCTGCTGTTTGATACCGTTTTCTCCTGTACCCTCTGCTGAGGTCCCTTTAGATAGCCTGAGTATCCCTCTTCGTATCTCTCGGAGGCTACAGGTAGAGGCTCATATATTCCCAGAATGTTACGCCTTCATTTTACAGATGCATAGTCTGAGGTCTAAGTGACTTACTCGAGATTCTGACTGTCCCATGAATGGTTTGGAATATGGTGCTTAGCATGTTGAAAGCTCTCAATAGACTTTAGTTATGTCATTCAGATTTCTTTTAATTCAAAGCACATTTCTTTCCTTTTCTCTCTTTCACTCTTTTGGCTCTCTTTCTCTATTATTTATTTGTCCTTTCCAAAAATATATACTGAAAGCCTTCTGTGTGCCTGGTAATATTCTAGATGCTGGAGACTCATCTGTGAGCAGACAAGATTCCTGCCCTCCCAGGGCTTTTATTTCAATGGAAATCAAATACATGAACACAATTATTTCTGATGGTTATAGAGCTCTGAAGGAAGTAAGCAGAGAAATGACAAGGTTTGGCTCTGGGGTGGGCTACTTTTGACAGTGGGTTCAGGGAAGATGCCTCTAAGTTGGCAATTGGGAACTGAAGTCTGAAGGATGGGAGCTGAGGAAGAGGAAACAGCAAATGCAACAGCCTTGAAGTGAGAAGAAGCTGGAGCTTATTAGCAACACGAAGAAAGCCTGGAACATGATGGGGCAGAGAGTGGTGGGAGAGGAAGGCAGAGGTCAGCTTAGGAGTGGCTTTGGAATGGTGTTATTAAGTGTAAAGAGAAAAGAGTGTTGTAAGGAGGAAAGTGTCATGATCATATTTACATTAAAAATGATTTTTATCAGACAATTCCAAATTGAGAGGCATCCTATAATCAAACCAAGCAACAATGACAATAACCCAACTGGCTTGTAATCTTCAAAAATGTCAAGATCATTCAGGTCCTTTGCTCATTTTTAAGTAGGATATTTTTTTCTCTGTGGAGTTGTTTGAATTCCTTGTGTATTCTGGTTATTAGTCCCTTGTCAGATGTATAGTTTGCAATTATTTTCTCCCATTCAGCAGGTTGTCTCTTAACTCTGTTGATTGTTTCCTTTGCTGTGCAGATATAGTTTTAGTTGGATGTCATCCCATTTGTTTTCATTCTTATTGTCTGTTCTTCTGAAGTCTTACCTGGAAAATCTTTGCCTAGAGCAGTATCCTGAAGTGATCCCTGCCACATTTGAATAGACATATCTCAAAAGAAGACATTCAAATGGGCAACAGGCATATGAAAAAATGCTCAACATTATTAATCATTAGGAAAATAAAAATCAAAACCACAGTGAGATATTTCTTTACACTTATTAGAATGGCTATTATCAAAAAGACAAAAATTAACAAATACTAGTGAGGATGCAGAGAAAAGTGAACTCATACACTTTTGATGTAAATATAAGTTAGTATAATGATTATGGGAAATAGTAGGGAGGTTTCTCAAAAAAACTAACAGAAGTACCATATGATCCTGCAATCCCATTACTGGGTATTTATCCAAAGGAAATCAATTTATCAAAGAGATAGATACCTACATCCCCATGTTTATTGCAAGTCTATTCATAATAGCTAAGGAATCAACCTGAATGTCCATTAACAGATAAATGGATAAAGAAAATATGGTATATGTACACAATAAAATACTATTCAGCCATAAAAAAGATGAAATCCTGTGGTTTGCAGCAACATGGATGAACCTGTAGGACATTGTGTTAAGTGAGCTACATTAGACACAGAAAGATAAATACCACATATTCTCACTCGTGTGGAAACTGAAAAAATGAACTCATAGAGGCAGAGAGTAGAATTGTGGTTATTAAAAGCCAGTAAGGTACAGGAGGGCAGGATAGGGAGAGGTTGGTTGATGAATACAAAGTTACACCTAAAAAAGAGGAACAAGTTCTAGTGTCCTATAGCACAGTAGGGTGAATATGGTCAGCAATAATTTAGGGTTTATTTTCAATACTCAGGAGATTTTGAGCGTTCACAAAACAAAGAAATGATTACTATTTGAGGTGATGGATATGGTAATTACCCTAATTTGATCATTATACCTTGTATACATGCATCAAAACATCACTCCTTATCCCATAAATCTGTATAGTTATTATGTGTCAACTGAAAGTAAAAGGAAAAAGAAGTCAAGGTCATGAAAAACAAGAGCTGAGGAACAGTTCTACATTAAAGAGACATGACAATTAAATGCCGTGTATAATTGTGGGATGAATCTGGGACTGAGAAATAAGTTGCTATAAAGGACATTGTTGGGGGAACTGATGAAAATTGAGTAGACTGTTTTCGAAAAGAGGATTGTATCATTGTTAAATTTCCTGAATTTGATAACTTGAAGGTTATGCAAGAGAATGTCCTTGTTCTTAGGAAATACAGGTGAAAATGTATAGGGGTAAAAGGGCATGATATCTGCAATATACTTTCAAATTATGAAAAAAATGTATGCATAGGGCAAGCAATAAAGCAAATGTGGAATGACTAAAAGTTGGTGAATCTGCATGAAAACTATAGTTGAGTTCTTTGTACTATCCTTGCAACTTTTCCATAGCTTTGATTCTTGATGTGACTGGGTTTAAGTCTATTTAACCTCACTATTTGTTTCTATTTGCCCACCTGATTCTTTTCTTTCTTTCTTTTTTGAGACAGTCTTGCTCTGTTGCCCAGGCTGGAGTACAGTGATGCAATCTTGGCTCACTGCAACCTTCACCTTCTGAGTTCAAGTGATTTTCCTGCCTCAGCCTCCCAAGTAGCTGGGATTACAGGCATGCACCAACAAGCCCAGCTAATTTTTGTATTTTTAGTAGAGATGGGTTTTCACCATGTTGGCCAGGCTGGTCTCGAACTCCTGATCTCAGGTGATTTGCCCACCTCAACCTCTGAAAGTGCTGGGATTATAGGCATAAGCCACCGCACCTGGCCTGTCCATCTGTTCTTTGTTCTCTTTGTTCTCTTTTTCTGTCTTCTTTTGAATTAAATATTTTGAAAATGTTCTTTCTTGTTGACTGATTAGTTAGAACTTTTTTTAGTGGTTGCTTTTGAGTTTATAGTATGCATTTTTAACTTATCATAGTATATTTTCAAATGTTATTATATCACTTTGCATATAGTATAGGAATCTTCCAACAATATGCTTCATTTCTCCCCTCCTAGTCTTTGAGCTATTATTGGCATACATTTTTACTTTTTAATATGTGATGTTATAAATCCTATATTGTCATTATTTTTGTTTCAATGGTTAATTATCTTTTAAAGATATTTGAATAATAATACAACCTCTTCTATATTTTTTGGTATACTATTTATCCTTTGTATATATACAGATTTCTTTCTGGTATCTTTCTCCCTCTGTTTGAAAAACTTCCTTCAACATTTGTTGTAATGATGTTAGAAAAGTCTTTAATATAGAATTCTAGGTTCAGAGTGTTTTTCCCTTTTAGGTTCCTTCCCTCCCTCCCTCTCCCTCATTTTCTTTCCTTCACCCAGGCTGAAGTGCAGTGGTGTGATCTTGGCTCACTGCGACCTTTGCCTCTGGATTCAAGCAATTCTCCTCTTTCAGCCTCCCAAGTAGCTGGGATTACAGGCATACATCACCAAGCCCAGCTAATTTTTGTATTTTTAGTAGAGACGGGGTTTCACCATGTTGGCCAGGCTGGTCTTGAACTCCTGACCTCAAGTGATACACCCACCTTGACCTCCCAAAGTGCTGGGATTATAGGTGTGAGCCACTAAGCCTAGTTTAATCTTTTCAGATTAGTTTAATCCTTTTAAGATTTATTTAGCAGGATCAGAGCAGCACCTAGTCTAGGGCTAATCGTTTCCCTCTACTAGGGCAAGACCCTTCTTACTACTCTAGCCAATACCCCGTGGATGATGATGAGGTCTTCCAGTCTGGTTGGAGTGAACAGGCATTATTTCTGGCCCAGAGTGAATGACAGGTACTCTTCCCTGTAATCCTTTCAGGTGGTTCTTTCCTAGCTGATAAGGTTTGGATGTTTTGTCCCCTCCAAATCTCATGTTGAAATGTGATCCTCAATGTTGGAGGTAGGGCTGAGTGGAAGGTGTTGGTTTGTTGGTTTATAGAGGTGGATACCTCATGAATAGCTTAGTGCCATCTCCTTGTTGATGAATGAGTTCTTGCTCTTAGTTCACATAAGAGCTGGTCATTGAAAAGAGTCTGGCATCTTTCTTGCTACCTCTCTCACCATGTGATATGCCAGGTCTCCCTTTGCCATCCACCATGATTGTAAGCTTCCCGAGGCCTAACTAGAAACTGAGTAGACGACGTTGGTGCCGTGCTTATACATCATGCAGAACTGTGAGCCAAAATAAACCTCTTTTCTTTATAAATATACCCAGTTTCAGGTATTTGTTTAAACCAATGCAAACAGACTAACACACCAGCCTTGGTTAGTTTTTATTTTTTTACATACATGTAATGAATGCATTCATTATTCTCCTGAATACTCAAGGGAGACTATCAGGTTCTGGGGTTCTTGTTCTGTACCTTCTTCTCTCTGGTACTCTCTCTTGTGAATTCTAGCCCCTGTGGCCTTCAAGGACTCTCCACTCTGCCTTCTCAATTCAAAGAGCTTGCTGGGCTCTATGTGGGTTGCCCCTCTCTTTGCCCAGGCTTGGAAGGTCTCATAATGAAGTAAACTGGGGCAATCGAGGGCTTGCCTGCTTTGTTTCCATTTCTCAGGCATCACTGTTTGTCATTGTGTTCTGTTTAGTTTCATAGAAATCTTTGTTTCATGTATTTTGTTTGGTTTTTCAGTTGATTCAGGTGAGAGGGTAAATCTATTACTCCATCTTGGCCAGAAGTACATATTCTTCTATAGGCTTGACATTATTGAAAGTAAGAAGTTTAAAAAATAATTCTGGTTGTTGTGTGCAGGGGAAGAATAGAAACAGGAGGCCACTGGTCCATGGAGAGAGGATGGGCACTAGGAATTGGCTGGTGACAATAGGGGTAGAGAAAAGTAGATGCATTGGGGTTGTGTTTTGAAAATTGTTATCAGTTGGCTTGGGCTGCTATAACAAAATGCCATAGACTGGGTGGCTTAAATAACAAAAATTTATTTCTCACAGTTCTGGAAACTAAGAAGTCCAAGAGGAAAGTGCCAGATGATTCAGTTCCTGGTAAGGATCCTGTTTCTGGTTTGCAGATGACTGCCTTCTTGCTGTATCCTCACACAGAAGAGACAGTTTTCTCATGTCTCTTCTTAAAATGGCACCAATCCCATCATGACAGCCCTACATTCTTGACCTCATACAAACCTAATCATCCCCCAAAGACTTCACCTCCAAATACTGTCACACTGGAGGCTAGGGCTTCAACTGAGGATTTTTGAGAGTATGGATAAAATTCATTCTATTAAGGAAATGCATTTATAAGAGTGGCTGTTGTAAGAGTTGGGCAGGAGTGGGAGTAAGGCTTGGTTTGAGGGAAACGAAGAAATCAACACTTTCATACCCCACCTTCCTGTTTACCTCTTAGGTCTTGACTTAAAAACACCCAGCAATATGGTATTTCAAGATTGTTCTTCTTAAAGCTGAATCACATCATTCAGATAATATTTCCTTATAGGAAAGCCAGACTTTCATAAAGCCTTGGTAAATAGGTTAGCCACTTTATGCCTCATGCATTCAAATGCATTACATAATATGTGACTACATAATAAAACCATTGTCATTGGGGAAAGCCTTCACTTTCAAGTCAACTAGAGACTTTCCAAGTTTCTGCTTTTCAAAGACTGTGTCTGAATTCCACAAAACCTCCTCCATTACCTCCAATTTTCAGGGGTCAATATTCTTATTAGGGAAGAAAACACATGGTGTCTGCTGAAAGAAGGCTTTGCTATGGAAATCTTTATGAAGAATATTGTATTAGGTAAATCAGTGGCAGGATATTTCTTCTTATCACTCTTTTAAAGGTGAATCTAGTCCAGCCAGAAGAGGCATCCCTAAGAGGACCAAGTGACCCTGGTTCTCAGCCAATGATGTTGGACCTGCCACTTGATCCCCCAAGGCAGCCAACAAATGGGTCTGTAGCAGCCTGAGAAGGGGCCTGGCATCCAAGATAGACTGGGCCATTGGAGCCTCTCTTTACTGAGAATTTTGATCTAAGAAATACCTCACAGGGCTGAAGTTGTGAGAAATCTGGAGTGGTCCTGACACGATAGGTGAAAGTTTTGCTTAGTAGTGTACATAGAAGTCACCTGAGATGCTTATTTCACACGCCAGTTCCTAGAACTCAGCCCTAGAGATGCAGATTCCACTGTTCTGGCGTGGGGCTCAGGCACAGGTACAGTGTTTTAAACCAGTCCCTGAGTGATTCTGATGGCCAAGACCACATTTTTGGCCTTTAAAAAAATTAATTTTGTTTTCTATAATCTCATTTGTTATTATGTTCAAGGCTGAGCACACTGGCTAAGATTACTGGGCTCATACCTGTAATCTTAGGACTTTGGGAGACTGAGGCAGGAGGATCGCTTGAGGCCAAGAGTTCAAGACCAGCCTGGGCAACATAGCAAGACCCCATCTCTACAAAAAATTTTTTTAAAAAATTAGCATGGTGGTGCATATCTGTAGTTCCAGCAACTAGGGAAGGTGAGGTCGGAGGATTGCTTAAGCCCAGGAATTCGAAGCTGCAGCGAGTAGGATCAGGCCACTGCACTCCAGCCTGGGCAATACAGTGAGATTCTCTCTCTCTCATGTGTGTGTGTATCTGTGTGTATGTGTGTGGTGTGAGTGTGTATGGAGAAAGAAAAAGTTGCAAGAATAAGAACTTCTGAATACTTTTAAACCAGATTCACTAACTGCAAACATTTTGCCACATTTGCTTCTCTGTCTCATTACACACACACACACACACACACACACACACACACCCACCCATACACACCCCATACAATTTTTTTCTGAACTATCTGAAAGTAGTTTGCACATATCAAGGCCCTTTATTCCTAAATCTTCTAATATATATTTCCTGAGATTAAGGCTATTCTCTTACACAATCAAAATATAGTGATCAAATTCAGGAAATTTAACAATACTATTGTCTAATCTTCAGTCTGATATCACCATTTATCCTGATAATGTCCTTTATGTAGCCCAGGGCCCTATTTCAAGAGGAGGGAGACTCAAACTCCCTGAAAACAGCTGAATCACAGAGACTCAAGACAGAAACTCAAGGGCAAGGACCTCCTGCTACATGTTCCTGGGGTCTCCTTGGATTGAAAGCCAGCATCACCAAGACTGACCTCTGGGATATTTCTGTTCCTACTGATGCCCCACTGAGGGTCTTGGGTTCCTGTACATATCTGCCTTATTATTTCCCTAGCACATTCTCCCCCATCTCCATTGATTAAGGCAAGCATGCAAGTCTTTTTTATTTACAACTGAGAGTAGGAAAGGAAAAAGAAAATAAATGGAGGGAAGAGTGGGAGAAGTAAGTAGTGAAGCAGCAAACCAAGCTATTTTGCCCTTATAAACCTAGAAATTGCTAAATGACCTTGGACAAGTTATATAACATTTACAAGCATCAGAACCAACATCAAGATAAAACTGGCTCTTACTGTGTCCTAAGGGTGAGACAATGGTTTTAAAGAACTGAACCTTGGGACGTATAACATTGTAAATGAAAGGATGGGAAAAATCTGCAGACAAACTTCTGTACTTAAGAATGTCCCACTTTGTCATGCCAGTATATCTACCTTCACGTGGATATTTGCACAAGGTTTTTTTTTTTTTTTTTTTTTTTTAGAAGGGGTGAAAGGAGGAACTCAGTGCACATGACATTGGTGGGGCTGAAATAAAAAAACCCTGATTTAGAAATCTGATACAAAAGCAAAGTCATCGTTTTCAAATCAAAACTTGGCTCTGCTTCATTGGCTTGCCTCATGCTTCTGCACAGGCTTTACGGGGAGGTTCGCAGGCCCATGAGCCTAGAGGCCATCCTTTCAAGTGTAAAAACTGGAGCTGTAAGGGCAGGGGTGGTTGCTGCCTCACGCTGGCACTGAGAAATATCCAGAAAGCGACTCCTTTGCATGAGGTCCAAATACCTTATGTGGTGATCTGGTCCCACTTCAGCCCGCTCTTCCTTATCCATCCTCCATCCAGACACATTCTGCCTCTGCAGCTCCTCCACCTCTCAAGGGCTATCGTGCTTGCTATTTTCTCTCAGCTTGAAAAAATATTCTTTCCGGTCTTTGTCTTCTAAAAACCGACTTCCTGTCAGTTCCTTTCTGTTCTCAGCTTTGAAATAACTTCCTAAGCTTCCAAGGAAACCCAAACTTGGGGTAGGTGCCCCTACTTGAAATCCCAGTATCCCATGAATTCTCCTGTCTGAGCATGACTGTGATTGTCCATTCACCTGCCTGGACTCCCAAGTCGATTTTATAGTCTGTGAGATCAAGGACTGTGTTTTCTTCACTGTTGTATTTCTGGCTTATTGCACAGCTGTTGATGCACAATAGGTGTTCAATAAATATTTATTGAGTGAAATAAAGAGAAGCAGGCTCAGGGCTTCTGACAGGTTGCAAATTAAAAATGAAAGAGTGAACTGTATTTGGTAATATGACACAAACTCACTTGTACCTCCCTTTCCACCTGCAACTGTCAGGGAAATCTCGGATTTATTGCATTAACTAGAAGTCTGGAGATGGTCTTTAACTTCTTCCTCACCTTCTCCAGCTAAACATCCAACTGGTCACTAAACCCTAGATAGTCCACATCCTAGGGTAACTCAGGTTCCTTCTCATTTCCATTCTCACTTTCATTGCCCTTCTCACTTCCTTGTCGCGTCAAGAAATTCCATTGTTCCTCAACCTTCAGCATCTACTTTGTTCTGGAAGCTCCTCATCATAGCATTTGAAACTTTACCCAGATTGACCCACTGGTCTCCCATGATGAAGGTTCCCTTTCTGGGTTCTTGGCCATTCCTCTGACATATTTATTGCTGCATTCTCTTAATTCATATTGCTTCCTCATCAAGGAAGTCCTGTTTTCCCTTCTTTTTCCCCCTCTGCCTATTGAAGTTCTACTTATCTTTCAAGGCTTAGCTCAGATTTCTCTTCTAAGCATCTTAATTCTCTGAATCGATTTTGTTCTGAGTTTAGATAGCATGTTTAGATAGGGAGGAATGGTGAGTTATCAAAAATGAAGAGGTTCCTGATTTTGAGAAAGCAAGTAGAGTTCAAATAGAGGACAATACCTGTCATAACAATGGCCCACACTTGTCATACTTGTTCCCATTTACTAAGATCCAGGGATGAGCGTTTCACCTGCTTTATCTCTTTTATTCTTCATAATAGCTCTATGGGGGTGGGAAGAGTAGGCTCTTTGAATATTTTTATTTTGAGGATGAAGAAACAAAGGTGATCTGATTTTCCCGCAGTCACCCTGTAAGGAAGTGGTAGATCCTTGGTACACCTTGAATCTACTCTGCTTCCCTCCAGAGCTGGAGATGGTAACTTCTGTGCTCCCTCAAAGTAAGGAGCCAGGTCTCTGGCGTCGCTAGTGTATGCAGCATGTCATTTTGCACATAATAAATGCTCCATCAGTGTTTTAAATAAATGCATACTTTCTAATTGGTATTGTCAGAGTGCGATCTTTCGTTATCTTCTATTATTCATATTGATAACAACATGGTACATAAATGTGGCCCTTTTGTTTATTTAAATAGAAATTTTGCACATGAATGATGAAAAAAATTAAACAGTACAAGAGTGTATAGTATGAAAATAAAGTTTCATTCCCCTTTATTCAAGCTGCCTAATCTAAGCCCCAGGGGCAACTGCTGGAAACAGTTTCTTGTTTATCCTTCCAGAAAAATTCCATGTATAAATCAGCATACGTGAATATAGATTACTTTGAAAAAACCCAAATGAGAGCCTACTATATGTTGCTCTGCATCTTGCTTTTTAAAATTTAGAAATGGTTTCTGGAGAATGTTTCATTTTTGTGCATACAGATCTGTCGCATTCACTTTACTATTGTACAGAATGGATGTGCTGTGATTGATTTAATGACAACTATGTTGACGGACATTTAGATTATTTCTCCTATTTTGAACTTGTGAAAATGCAGGAATATTAGCACTCTTGCATATACTTCTTTGCCCTCATGGTAAGTGATCTTTATCTCCTTATATGTAAATGTGGACCCTTGTGAGGTAGCTCTGGGCAACAGCTCTTTTTAAAAAAATGGAGCGTGAGCGTTTTTAGAATTTTTTTTTGAACAAAGGGTTGGAGGGAGGAGCTCAACATCTTCCACATTTTCAGAACAGGGTCAGATTGGGAGGTTATCAATATGGAAGGATTATGGTGCTTCCTCCCATAAGCAAACATCATAGTCTAAGGAAATTTTAAAAAATCAGTTGTTTCCCCACAGGAAACCACCTTGGTATTTGTGTTGAAGTCCTTATTGCTTTTGAAACATTCCTTTTTGGCATCCCTGCATTTCTGGGAGCCTCAGCACAGGCTTAACCTGCCTCCTGCACTGGATGGAAGGGAGAAATGAAGCAGCACAAAGGACAGTGGGTCCCAGGCCCTGGGACTAGCCAGAGTCAGTGCTCAGAAAGGAACTGAGCATGAATTCACAGCCCTTATCCCAAATGCCAACTCTACTGAGACCCACGAAGATGTCATGTAACTGTCAGAAACTAATGTAATCTCAACACGTTTCCCGAACCTAGGCAACAACCCATGAATACATGTAGCCTTTTTTTTTTTTTTTTTTTTTGAGACAGGATTTCATTCCATCACCCAGTCTGGAGTGCAGTGGTGTGATCATGGCTCACTGCAGCCTGAACCTCCTGGGCTCAGGTGATCCTCTTGCCTCAGCCTCCCTAGCTGGGACTACAGGTGCACACCACCAAGCCTGACTAATTTTTAATTTTTTTGGTAGATACAGCATCTCCCTATGTTGCTGAGGTTGGTCTTGAACTCCTGGGCTCAAGCAGTCCTCCCACATTGGCCTCCCACAGTGCTGGGATTACAGGTGTGAGTCACCATGCCTGGCCATGTAGACTTAATTCCTCGTTTTTATTTCACAAGTGCAAACAGGCAGCACCAAGAGATTTAGAAGCCTGCTCTAAGTTAATATCATGTTAAATGTCAGCCACCCCTTGCCCCAGAAGGATACATCACTGGAGATGGAACTATAATTTACAGTGTTCTAATAGGATATGTGGAAAGCAACAGTAAACGGGTCTCAGGGGCCTAATGTAGGTTGACACTGTTCATCACTGAGACACGCCGATGGCCACATTAGTAGCTTGGAGGACGACCGTCAGCTACTTCTTAGATAATATTTCAAGCCCGACAATGATATTATCCTGTGCCCTCTTGATGTGGCTGCAAAAGCTTCCAGCCACTGCATTGATCAAGGTACTATCTGAGCTGGCAACACTTCCTGTTGAAAGAATTTTTAAATCAAGACTTTCCAGAGGAGGTGGCAGCCTTGGTGGCGGTTGTGAGTCCTTGGGAACAATGAAACTCCTGGAAGTCAGAATAGAAAACTAAATGCTGCATGCTCTCACTCATAAGTGGGAGTTGAACAATGAGAAACACATGAACACAGGGAGGGGAACATCACACACTGGGGCCAATTGGGGGCATGGGGGGCGAGGAGAGGGAGAGCATTAGGACAAATAGCTAATGCATAAAACCTAGATGCAAGGCTTAAAACCTAGATGATGGGTTGACAGGTACAGCAAACCATCATGGCACATGTATACCTGTGTAACAAACCTACATGTTCTGCACTTGAATCCTGAAACTTAAAGTAAAATTTTAAAAAAGAAGAAAAAAAAAGAAACTCCTGGAAGTCCCATGGTCTATATATGCATATGAGCCTCCTATTTATTTTTCCTTCGTTCTGATTGAAGTACAGGTGGTGTAGTATGTGCTTGAGGGTAAGCTCAGGAACGAGGAAAATCTGGATTCAAATCTTGGCTTCATGATGCACTGCAGTGTGACCTTGAGTGAGTTACTTAAATCTCTATGCATCTTTAGCCTGGAGGAGTCTCCTGATTCTCTCCATGCTCCATGCATGTTCATGTTAAAATAAAAGTGAAGAATGTTGACTATAGTCATGTATTAGTGGCTTTTTAGGATTTTATTTGCTTTAGAAATTCCCCTGGACTGAGTGGAACTTGAGTTACAGTTTGATAGCTGGGATCATGGCTCTGTGATCAGGCTGCCTGTGCTTTATCCATGCTGTGGATTCTTCCACCTGCCAGTGTAACCTTGGACAAACCACTTAAAAAGAATTATATTTATTTTTCAGACAGGGTATTGCTCTGTCACCCATGCTGGAGTGCAGTGGTCTGATCATGGCTTACTGTAGCCTCGATCTCTCCAGCTCAAGAGATCTCTTCTGCCTCAGCCTTCTGCGTATCTGGGACTACCACCAGGACTACCTGTAGGTGCCTACCACCATGCTTGGCTAATTAAATTTTTTTGTTGTAGAGAAGAGGTCTCTCCGTGTGCCCAGCCTGGTCTCAGACTCCTGGGCTCAAATCTTTCTGCCTCAGCCACCCAAAGTGCTGGGATTACAGGCATGAGCCAGTGCTCCCAGCAATAGAATTAATTTAGTTTAATTTAAAAAAATTATTATTATTTTTTGCGATGGAGTCCCACTTTGTTGCCCAGGCTGCAGTGCAGTGGGGTGATCTCAGCTCACTGTAACCTCTCCCTCTGAGGTTCAAGCAATTCTCCTGCCTCAGTTTCCCGAGCAGCTGGGATTACAGGCACCTACCACTGTGCCTAGCTAATTTTTGTATTTTTAGTAGAGACAGGGTTTCACCATGTTGGCCAGGCTGATCTCGAACTCCTCAGGTGATCTGCCCACCTCAACCTCCCAAAGTGCTGGGATAAAATTTGTACATAAGTTAATAATTGACCTTTGATCTTCTAATCCCATTCCTTGAAAAAACCAATGTTGTATGTCTTTTCATACCTTTCTCTATGTTCAAAAATGAGTATATGAAACAAATAGGCACATCTACATTTTACTCTTAAAACCAAGAAACAAACAAGAAATAGGATCATGTTATGTTCATTGCCTACAACTTGCTTTCCCCCAAGCTTAACAGAACACTGTGGCCACTCTGGAGGCCAAGCCAATAAGTCTAACATTTGTTGTTATTATTTTTTAGTAGCAAAAGCATCCACTTTTTTTTTTTTTTTGAGATGGAGTCTTGCTCTGTCGCCAGACTGGAATGCAGTGGCACGATCTCAGCTCACTGCAACCTCTACCTCCCAAGTTCAAGCAATTCTCCTGCCTCAGCATCCTGAGTAGCTGGGACTACAGACGTGCATCACCATGCCCAGTTAGTTTTTGTGTTTTTAGTAGAGACAGGGTTTCACCATGTTGGCCAGGATAGTCTCCATCTCTTGATCTCGTGGTCTGCCTGCCTCGGCCTCCCAAAGTGCTGGGATTACAGCCCCTCACTTAGAGCACATTTAGGGTTGTTTCCAATGTCTCTGTGTGTGCAAGTGCACACCCCTTCTGACAGTGCTGTCATGAACATCTTTATTCATAATATTGATATTAGGTCTTCCCTACTGCTCTCAAAGACTCCACTTCGGTTGTCATGGGAGTCCTATGGAGCTAGGGAAAGTCAGTTAACCTTCTTCCCATTTGTGAAGTGTTGTAGTGGGCCATGTGAAGAGTTGGGCTTTAGTCCAGCTCTGCCACTAATCAACGTGTTGTGTGTATAACTTTGGGCACATCCCTCCCTCTGGGTCTCTGTCTTTCTATCTGTCAATGAGAGAATTGGATGGGGTGATCCCAAAGGGTCTTTCCATTTCTATGATCTTCATGGGAGTGCAAATTCCATGAGAAGAGGGACCATGTTTATTTTGTTCAGTGCTGTTTCCTGAGTATGAATCACATAGTAGACCCTTGATGAATATTTGTTGAACAAACGCTTGAATGAATTCTTTGTCTCATTTAAGGTCATGTAGCTTGGTCACAGCAGATCTGTCTGAGCTCCTGTTTTTTCCCTCTACATCACGCTGCCTCCCACCTCTTAAATATCTTTGCTCTTGACCTTTGCATCTTGTGACCACATGGTCGTTTTCGCTCATCTACTGACATTCATGTGATGTGTGATTCACTGTCGATGTGTCTTTTACATATTAGGCCAGGGCTCTAATCTTAGCACTATCATTTTCTACCTGTCTGGCCTTAAGCAAGTTACCTGACCCTGTTTCCTCCTCTATTAATAGGAATGGAAGTACAGTACTTACCATGCAGATGTGCTTTGAGGTAAATTATCTAGGAGAATAGTTGTGAACTGCCTAGCAAAGTGCCTGGTGGATAGTGGGTGCTCAATAAATAGTTGCAGCTGTGGTTGAGTAGACATAGCACAAATGATGGACAATTCAACAAGTGCGCATTGGTATCTGTCAGATGTGAGACACTGGCGGAACTTTTAGGGTAACTGAAAGCTGTGGTATTAATGTGCCCCATCATTCCGGTAGCTCATCAGAAAGTTCCAGAAACATTTATTTTGTAGTGGAGTTTCATCAAAATGGGTAAGTATATTATTGCAAATCATATTTCTTGCCTTCCCTTCCTGGGTAGTTACTGGATAAAAACACAGACTCACGCGCATACATATACAGACCACAGAGTTTTATGCATTTTACTTAGTTTTTACGTTTTTCTTTTTCCAAATGCTTGGACCATTTTTCATGCCATGGGGTTGGTTTTGCAGGGTACCTTAGAAATTCGGGTGGGGGTTTGCAATAGTTGAAGTAGGAAACAGTGAGAGCAGCTGAAGGTTAATTTGCTTCCATTTTCTTCAGAGAAAATCAAAGGGAGTGTGAGACTCAAAACTTCTTAAAATTCTATTGACGTAGAGAATGCCTGGAACGTAGTCAGTTTCCAGAGAAAGAAATGCAAAGGATTATTCATCTGAGAAAAGTGGATCAATTAGGGATTCTTATGCGCAAATTACAAAAGACCAAACTTAACTGGCTTAAATAGCAGATTGTTGCTTTATAGCTGAGATGTTTAGCAGGAGATCTGGCCTCAAGTGAGGCCAGATCAAGGGACTCCAGTGATATCAACAAGAGCTTTCTTTAGTATTGACTTTATTTCCAGCTCTTACCTGGGGCTCTCTGGCAGCTCCAGACTCCCACTTATGGTAGCCAACTGGCTGTGGTAGCTGCAGGCTCCATATTCTTCTTTTTTTAAACAAATTATTTGTTTAAAGACAAGGTCTTGCTATGTTGCCCAGGCAGGACTCAAACCCCTGGGCTCAGTCATCCCTCCTGCCTCAGCCCCTGAGATGCTTAGATTACAGGCTTAATCCTGGTGAGGCCCCATCTTCATATTCAACACTTTCCAGGGGAAGAGAGAGGGTGTCTTCTGGAGACTATTCACAAGCCTCTGATTGTTTCTGTCTTATTGGCCTGAATTGGGTCATGGATCCTTTTCTGAAACAATCATCACTGTTCAGAAGAATGGTTTAAGCCAGTGGTCCCTAACCTTTTTGGCACCAGGGACTGGCTTTGTGGGAGACAATTTTTCCATGGACCGGGGCAGGGGTATGGTTTCTGGGTGATTCAAGTGCATTACATTTATTGGGTACTTTATTATTATTACATTGTAATATATAATGAAATAATTATACAACTCACTATAATGTAGAATCAGTGGGAGCCCTGAGTTTGTTTTCCTGCAACTAGATGGTCCCATCTGGGGGTGATGAGAGACAGTGACAGATCTTCAGGCATTAGATTGTCATAAGGAGCACACAACCTAGATCCCTCTCATGTGCAGTTCACAGTAGGGTTGGTGCTTCTATGAGACTTTAATATCACTGCCGATCTGACAGGAGCTGCTCAGGTGGTAATAGGAGCAATGGGAAGCAGCTGTAAATACAGATGAAACTTGGCTCACTTGCTCTCTGCTTACCTCCTGCTGTGCAACTTGGTTCTATCAGGCCACAGACCCATACTGGTTTGTGGCCTGGGGGTTGAATCTGGGATGGTATTAGGAAGGGAAATGGATGCTAGGCAGCCAGCACATAATAACTGTCCACTGGAATAATCAACTGTTTCTGGAGTACCTCGTACATGTCAGAATGGCTCTAAACATTTTACATGCACCAACTCATTTAATCCTAATAGAAGCCATATGAGGTACCAATATTTTTTCTATCCCCAGGTTGAGGCAACAGAGGCAGATAGAGACCAAGTAGGTGGCTCATTGGTAAGCAGAAGTGAAGGGATTACAGCTGAGCAGTCTGCACCCTCCAAACCTCTGCTCACAATACTGTGCCATGGTTTTTACCGGACTCAGGCTGGAAACTACAAGTCGTTCTGCTCTGAATACTCATTTCCCTAATACTGTTTGCTCTAAACTGTATTTTCCCTTGAGATGCTTTTGAAAGAAGATGATGTTCCCATATTGCTCTAGATCATTCTACTTGGTTGAAAGCTTTTGGGTAGTTTCTTAATACTTCCATGATTTTAGGAATGCATGAGAAAGACAACCACTTTTTGCGGAAAATTACTCTTAAATTGCACTTATCTCTGCTTTATAAATATTTACTATCTGTTGGTGCATTGGATCTGTGTTCCTAGTTCCTAGTCTTTTGTTTGTAATCTTTTACTAGCAGTATGGCTAGCATCGTTTTTCCTCCCCCAGAGGTTTTGAAGAGGCAGAGTAGAAAGGTTTGTATAGGGGAAAGCAGGTTGGTGGGAAGATGTCTATGAATCCCTGCTTTCTGATCTTCTGATCTCCTTTCCTTCCCTTATATTTTCTTCTACCTCTCTTTCTTCCTTTATCTATCTTTCAAACTAACAGTTTCCCCCTTTTTATAAAAGTTTAATATGATTACTTTTTTTTTGTTTTGAGATGGAGTCTTGCTCTGTTGCCCAGGCTGGAGTGTGGAGTGCCGTGGCACCATCTCAGCTCACTGTAACCTCTGCCTCCTGGGTTCAAGTGATTCTCCTGCCTCAGCCTCCCGAGTACCTGAGATTACAGGTGCCCACCACCACGCCTGGTTAATTTTTGTATTTTTAGTAGAGATGGGGTTTTGCCATGTTGGCCAGGCTGGTCTCAAACTCCTGACTTTGAGTGATCCACCTGCCTTGGCCTCCCAAAGTGCTGGGATTACAGGCGTGAGTCACTGCACCTGGCCTTAATTTTTTTTAAATGTAGAAAGCACAGATGAGAAAAGGTAAGAAAGATCTCACATGGTCTCATCTTCCTCTTATTTTTTTGGTGTGCTGTTTTGCTTTTCTCACAGATATTAGATGACAACAACAAGCATTTTATAGCATTATTTTCTCTTTTAAAAGATAGCTAGAAGGTTACAAAAAGTTAAGCATTTTTTAGCATCATCATTTAAAATAGAGTAAATGTGCTTATTTTGTAGATGTGCCATAATTTAACCAAGTCGCTGTTTTGGACAATTAAATTTGTTGCTAGTAGTTTGATATTAAAACAGCTTTACTCAGGAACATTGTTTGGCTAAATCTTTGCTCACATTATCAATGAATTCCTTAGTTTGCTGGGTCAGGATGTGTTCCCCTGGGTAAGTCACACCTGCCTTTCCTCTGTTCGCCTCCCAGGTATGGCAGTCTGCAATGTTAGTATAAAGAGCAACTCATGGTGCCTCTGTGTGCTATCATCAATACTCCAGCTCTTGTGTACTTCTGAAGGAGAGGATGCTATGCTTCTCTTTTAGGCCCAGTTCCTTTGTTTCCACCTCTAGCTATGCAGATATGTCCCATTTAGACATTTTCTGTTTCAGGAGCAGACTCTCAGGATGCTGGAACACAACTGGTATCATTATTGTTTTTCTGCATATTGATATTGGCAGGGTAATGTGATCTCTTTCCCTGGCACGATGCTGTAGATAGTGCTCTGGATGTTCAGCTTGGGGAAGGGCCACGTGAGAAATACAACAAAGATATTTAGTAGCTGATCTCTTTGCTCTGTCATTTCCTGGGCCTGCTATGGATCATGCATTATGTTTGGCACTTTGCTGGCTTATAAAATAAATGTAATCTTTAGTGTAACCCTGTCAGGTACATGCTACTTCTGATTTTATTAGAAGAATGGCTCAGAGAGGTTAAGTTAGTTTTTCTCAGCTAGAGTCTAAAGCTCAGCTTTCTGATGATTTCTTGTTGCCTTTACAGGTATTTAAACTGGTCAGAGAGACAAGTTCTGCACAAATGAAAATTCAAAAACATTGTATAAGGTGTCTCTGCCAGATAGGCTTGTGCTCTGATGAAAGGAGTGAGAAAGTGTGGGCCGTGGCACAGGAGGGTGTCTAATGATTATTATGCTTGGTATGCAGCACCTTCATGGGCCAAAGGGCATTTGGTTACATAGATTTATTTTTTGGCTAGAGGAAGTCCAGCAGGCTCACTTGAACCTGCAGAGACAAGGAAGAGCTGAATCCTGAGTCTGAGCCCCATCTGAACTGCAAGCCAGCTGATCAAGGTGCCAGCTCTAATCCTTAGCACAACAGCAGCTGTCTATTTGGGGGATTTCCTGCGTTTAAGAACCCCAAGCATCTCAGCAACAGAGTGGGCTGGAAACACAAACATTGTCATGACACTTGGCAGTCTTTTTCATAGTTGTATATGTCACAATTTCCTACTACCAAATCAGAGAGTCTGAGGGCCAAATAATTCAGGTGGAGACTTCCCCATAGTACTCAGGGCGTACTTGAGGGTCATCTTTCCAGTCTATATTTTTGTACTTTTGAACCCACACTGTGACATTTAAGGCGAACAACAGCAAGATTCTTAAGTCCCTTGTATGTGCAACATAAACCATGGGGCAAAACCACCCTTAAAAGTGAGACCAGGTAAAACATAAGGGACTCTAGACACTGCGTATGTCCTTTTTCAGGGCTCATGAAAAAAAAATTGATTGGCTCCAAAATTCAAAAGGAAAACACAAAATTAAAATGAATAAATGTTAAATATTTCCCCAAGATAACATCATAACATTGAATAGATTTATCAGCTTTAGCTCATATATCAACATCACCATGCAATTATGCAAATTGAGGACATGGTTCTGACACAGTCAAGTTTCAGTGAACACAGTACAGTAGTCCCCTGGTATCCGAGGGGGATTGTTGCCGGACCCTCTCATGGATACCAAAATTTACGGATGCTCAAGTCCCTTATATAAATGGTGTAGTATTACCGTGCAGAATTAAGGACAGCCTGTATGGGTGCATTTTGAACTGTCTAATTCAATGGTGGAGACTGGGAGGGAGTGTGGTATTCAAAAGAAGGGTGATGCTGATTGGAATTAAGGTAAAAACAATGCAGGCCTCAAAAAGTCTTCATAAGAACATTGAAGATTGCTTCCTAAGTAAGAGTAGAGAACAACTCCAACCGAGTAATTTAATTAATTTTTGCATTTATGAGTTCCTATAAGAAAATGTAGTGTAACATTTAGTTGGACTGAAACTCCAAACTGGGTAAGACACCAAAGAAGATTCACACTCCTTCCACAATTCCTCTCCTTCCAGCATCTCTTTACGAACTTTTTTTTTTTTTTGAGACCGAGTCTCGCTCTTGTTACCCAGGCTGGAGTGCAATGGCACGATCTCGGCTCACTGCAACCTCCCCCTTCTGCGTTCAAGTGATTCTCCTGCCTCGGCCTCCCAGGCAGTTGGGATTATAGATACCCGCCACCATGCTCGGTTAATTTTTGTACTTCTACTAGAGATGGGGGTTTTACCATGTTGGCCAGAGTGGTCTCAAACTCCTGACCTCAGGTGATCCGCCTGCCTTGGCCTCCCAAAGTGCTGGGATTATAGACAGGCATGAGCCACTGTGCCAGGCATTCTTTACTAACTTTTAACTCTAGGAAATTATTTAATTTCCTTGGGTGTCTGTCTTCTGGATTTTTGTCTGTCAAATGGAGACAAATGCCTATCTTATAAGCATTGCATGAGGTAACGGTAGTAAAGTACATAGCACTTTACCTGGCATGTAATATAAGTTCTATAAATGACGTTTAAGCTCTCTGCCACCCTACCCCCCAACAAAATGAAACAAAAATGATACACATTTTGGTTATGAAAGGATGAGGCTGAATTCATATATCATCCCTGAAAGCCTGCCTTAAGATTTTAGAGTCTATTTCTCCTGAGGAAAAAACAGCGGATGGAGGTGCTTACAGCTGGCAGTATATAGCTATTTAAATTCTAGCTCCAAGCATCCGCTTTCCTTTTTCTGGAAAACTACACTAATGACCCCCAGGTGTCATAAAGGAGCCCTTAGGAATGTGGAGTTGAGTTAACTGACTGGAATGGGATAATGAACTTGTTAGCAGAAACCAGCCAGGCCTGAGTTCCTCCTGTTTATTCCATTTGAGTCTAGCCCCAGTTAATGGATCCAAATAATTTTGGATTTCTTTAAACAGAATTGTCACTAACTGACATTATGCAGCTTTTAACCTTTTATACAAACTTCACAAATAGGTCACTTATTCCTTAATACAACGTAGGATGGGTTAAGAGTGCCCTTAACTCTTCTGGTCACCCTTATGCTTCCTCCCTCCCTTCCATCTATCCATCAGCAGATGCTGGCATGCCTGAAGGTATACTCAGTTGCCTGGGTCCACCCCATACCCCTTCTAATGGAAGAGAATCTCACACAAGGAAATAGTTTTGATATGGACCCCTTGAGAGACAGAGTAATGCAGTGTAGGAGGTTCAGAGATTTGGGGACAGCAAACCTCACTTCAAATCCTGACTCTGATATTTTCTAGCTATGTGAACTCTGACGAGTTTTGACTCTCTTGGAACCTTGGTTTTCTCGTTTCTAATCTAAGGTTAATAATAATATCTGCTTTTTAGGGTTCTTAGGAGGATTAAATAAGAACATGTTTGTATGAACAGTGTCTGGTGGATAAGTGCTCAATAAATATTTGCTTTTTAAAAACTTTATCTATAATAGAAGTTCAAACAAACCTTTTGGGAGCCCAGCAAGATAAGCAACAAATACCTTCAGGGGAGGTGAGGAAAGTCACTACATCTGCCTGGAAGCAAAATTCTTTGAACTGGTCTTTTTCAGTCCTTGAGCACATGACCAAGGAAAGGAAGCTGTATTTTTCTTGACTGGGAATTTGAATTTGCAGTCGCACATTCCAAGGGCCTTGTAAGTTCTTTCCAGTTTGGGAAAAGCAGCAGCTAAGGGCACCCATGGAAACACTTACTAATTGTGTGACCTTAGGCAAGTGCCCGTAACCTCCCCAAAGATAAAATTCTCCTATCAGTAAAATAGGGATCATAAAATGAAGATAATAATTCTGGCTACCTGCTATGATTGCTGTGGGATTACGGAAGATGATGCACGTGATACATTTAGCAGAGTGCCTGGTGCCTAGTAGGTGCCCATTAAAATTTAGCTATGACTATTCTCTTTAGCCGACACACAGGACTGCCTTGAATGTTCACATTTCCAGAAAAAGGTGCTCGGGAAGATTTCTGAGTGTTCCGCCTGCCAGGTCTTTGCTCACTTCAAGCAGTTAGTTTACAGTTCAAAGAATCCCTTTGTTCAAAGGCTGAGCAAATCCAGGCCTCATGTATCTGCAGCAACGAAAAAAGGGAGCTTTCTGCCTGATCTTCACCCCAAAGGCAGATTCTCTCTTTTTAAATGCCTGCACACATGTTATTTATTTATTTTTGGTTAACGTTTAAATTGAGGTTTTGGCTGAAACTCAGCCTGTGCGCACTTGAAAAGTCAACAGGCTCATTGGGCAGCCGATAAAGCTCTTGGGATTTCCCCGCAGGGCTGCGGAGAGTACAGACAGGAAGCCTGGGGACCCAGCGCCTGACCAGAACTTCCTCGGGGGAGTTTGCAGGGGAGCAGGCGCATCCTGCACAGAACGTTCTAGAACTGCGCAGGCCAAATCAGCAGCCTGCTCCCAACACGTGCTGCAAGAGGGTCCCCTACCCAGGGGACCTGACCCTGCGGGCATGAAGGGGGAGGTGGAAGCTTCCCCCTCTGCCTTCCCCTCGGAGAGAAGCTGACACTGCCAGGCTGGAACCTTCCATTCTGGCCCAGCCTCTTCCTCCCTCGCTGTGCCGAGGGATCTAGAAGGGACTTTCCAGAGAGGGTTAGCGTGCAGGGTGTGGAAATGGAATAAAAGCATATGCAAATAGGCCTTAGCTGCCTTCCTCTACCCCAGCGAATAAGAGTCTTTCTCCAGAAAGATGCTCTTTCTCCAAGACGCTTGACCGCTCTTCCTTCCCTGGATGGCAGCAGCAGGGCCGATTGGAATGGTAAACCCTGGGGCGGAAGCCGTGCCAAAGGGGTGGGCAGGATGGACAGGAGACAGCAGCACAATGAGGAGGGGGAGAACGGCAGCTGAATTGGAAATGATAAAATAAAATGAAATGTTAAGAGCTCGCTGTGAGTATGAGCTGGGAAAAAATAATCATTGCAAGCTGATTTATTATGTACTTATCTTCTGTCTGAGAGGCAGCAGGCTTTTGTACAGTGGATTATTGCAAAGTAAATGGCACATTAAAGATATGATCAAGATGTTTAAGGCATATTGAAATGACATTAGAATTAAAGTAGGTGAGTCTTTTGTCATGGTCTAGAAATATAAAAATGTCAGTGACTTGGAGAGATTTCCAGTGCTTTAGTAAAGATGCGGCTTCATTTCCAAAAGGGACATATTTTTAACCTTTTGTTATTTTCAGGGTGGGGTGGGATAGAGTGGGGTCAGGAAGTGGTTTAGAATCTCTATGGATGATAAAATAATGTGCTTTAAACCCTGGAGTTGTAGACTGTGGTCTCTATTTGGCAAGTCATAAACTTTATTGCAGTGACACCAGCGTGCAAATATTGCACAGTAAATATGGTGCGCTTAGGAGAATTCCGGGCTGGGGGATTATGGCTATTACTTTTTGTTTATTGTGTTCCTATTCTCAATCTCAATCTTGTCTTTGGATATTAAGAGTTTTATTAAAATTTTCTATTTTTTTAAAGAATCTTTTTTACACACTGAACCTGACCTGTATATTAATTGGCAAACAGTGTCACTTTTCTTTCTTGATGCCTTGATGGGTTTAATTATTATATTACTGTATTTTCTTGTCATTTAAGACCTTCACATTGTGTCCTTTATTTCTTTTCCTTTCTTTTCTTTTCTTTCTTTCTTTTTTGAGATGGAGTCTTGCTCTGTTGCCCAGGCTGGAGTGCAGTGGCATGATCTCAGCTCACTACAACCTCCGCCTCCTGGGTCCAATCAATTCTCATGCCTCAGCCTTGAGAGTAGCTGGGATTACAGATTCATGCCACCACACCCGGCTAATTTTTGTATTTTTAGTAGAGACAGGGTTTCGCCATGTTGGCCAGGCTGGTCTCGAACCCCTGACCCCAGGTGATCCACCTGCCTCGGCCTCCCGAAATGCAGTGTCTGTTATTTCATTTGTATGCCCTGGTTCTGCTTTGATTCTGCCCCAAACCCTTCTGAGTGTAGCTTTCTGCTGACATTTTATCCCCGTTATTAACAATGGGTTTTTGGACAGAACTGGCTTCTTTGTGTTTTTGTTACTGTTTTTAAAATCATATTGCTGTCCTTATACATAATACTTCTTGGAACAGAAAAGCAGCAGTATAAGAAGCTCTTTGAGAGAGAGAGAAGGTGGACTTCGGTGGACTCTGGGGGTCATGCAGGGTGTTTGGAGTTGTTGCACTGTTAGCTTGTGGAGTGGGTGGTGTTCCATTTTCAGGATTCCATGAGGCCAGGCCTGGGATGGGGTGAGGAGCTGACTGGATGGCCCCTGGTGATGAATTCCTGGGACCCCTTCTGGTCTCTGAATTCCTAGAGTCCCACTTTCTCCAAAGGCCCAGCGGGAATCAGATGCATTCACTGCTTCAGCTCTGTGTATTTTTACGCTCTCAGTGGAGGTCTTTGGGCTCAACCTGTAGTAAATATTTGTTTTCTCTGGCTGTCAGCAATCTATTGTCTTGGGTATGGTCCCTAAAAGCCAGCCTTTGGGCACTTTTTGAACTGCAATAGTGATTCCTCCTTCTGGTTCTTCTATAGTCTGGCAGAAGTTTCTTATTTTGTTCTGGGCTTCAGTCTTATTTAATAACAAGAGAAAACCTTTATTTTTAACAATAACTTATGAATTATTTTTATGACTTACACTTTGTAACACATTTTAATTTGTCATTTCATGTAATTCTTTCATTAAATTTGTAAGGTTAGTAGAAATAGTAGAATAAACACATAATGGGAACTTATTAAATATTTGTCAAATGAATGAATTGAATCCATTTTACTGCTAAGGAAATTGAAACTCAAAGAGATCAAATGATCTCTCTAAGGCTCCACAGTCCAGTAGGGACTCACATCTGATTTTTCCCATTCCAGACTGACTCTGATATATCTTACATACTATTTGTTACTCTTTCTCCAAGATTTTAGAAAGGTCCTTTGATTCTCTAAGAAAAGATAATAGGACAATGCAAATGCATGGATATACCATCAAAGGGATGGAAGGGGTGGCTGAGGGCTGTCTACCTCTCTGTATAGTTCTTTCCTAGATTCCTGACTCTGCTAAAAACTTATATCCTTAAGGATATGACTATTTAGATACATTCCTTGTTGGAGATAAGAACACAAGTTCATTGCTGAATCATGGTGTGTGTGTATATATATATATAAAAAGAGCGCACAAGTTCATGCTGAAAAAAATGGTCATCTTGGACTTTTAATATTTTTTGGAAGTTTGGGCATAAAACTCTGCATATTTCAGGGGAAGTTAATTTCAGAGTTTTGATGTGGAGCTGAACATTTTCTCTAGCTTTGTCTCTTGGGGTCCTGGAGGGAGTCAGGTAGTGCCGCCATTTTGGGGTAATCCTGGTGTGTAGGAATCAGCAGTCACTTGGCCTGCAATCGTCATTACCAGCTGCCCCCGCTGCTGAAGGAAATGTCACCCATATCAGTTCAGACATTAAAATAATAAGAAAAGAACCAATTGTTCTAGCCAAACCCAGAATTAGGCTTTCGGGTCACACCTATGTCCCAATAACATCCATCAGCTTGCCAGAGATGTCCTTTAACCAGGGACACCAGGAACAGAGAGAAGGAAGGGAAATTTCCCTGTTAATTCTAAAGCTAATTAGAGTAGAAAGCCAAATGGGTGTTCCCCCAAGGGCCTTTCCCTTTGACTTCTGTAACTCGAGATTCAAAGCTTTGGCTCTGAATTACTCCCAGAGAAAAGCTGCAAAAACAACTCTGGTAACTTCTTTACTGAACTGATCCTCTTTGCCACTCCAATGTGCAATTATATTACCACATAGATAGTCTCAAACCTGTCAGTCTTTTTTGCAATGGCTTTTGTGTCTCATTGAGAAAGGACTACCTCAAGTGAAGATTGTAAAGATTTATTTTTATATTTGCTTTTGAAACTTCTATAGTTTTTGTTACTATCACATTGTTTGCATTTAGTTCTGTCATCCATCTGAAGTATATTTTTGTGTATGAGGTAAGCCAGATCTGATGTTAATGTTTTCCTCTTTAGGTACTAGTTTTTCCTCTACTTTTTTTTTTTTTAATAAAATTTTAGCTTTAGAATCGTTTTAGATTTATAAAAGCATTGCATAGACAGTACAGAGAGTTCTTGTACATTCTGCTCTCCTGCTTTTTGATTTGTTCCTGTGCTTTGAGAGGATATTTTTACCTGGTCCTAAATTCCAGCATGTACACAGACATCTTTCTACAATCTCATTTTTATTCTATTGGTGATTTGCTATTTCTGCTCCAATGTCACATGTTTAATTATTATTTCTAGAGATTTCATAGCTTTTGCTAGGAAATCCAAGATCTCACAGAGCTTTTAAGAGGTCAAATTCAGCCTTCAGGCAAGTGAAATAATATCAACTCTGCAGTTGTTGCTGCTGAGGTAACCTGCTAGGAAGTAACACAGCTGCTACATAAGGAAGGGAGATGATCATTGGTCACCTGCCCTTTTCTCTGGGCACAAGTTTTGGACACAATAGCAAGGACCAGGCTTTGGAGCAGGGTTTCTTCACCTCAACACTATTAACAAGTAGGCACTGAAAGTTCTTTGCTATTGTGGGGTGCTGACCTGTGCATTGAGATGTTTATCAGCCTCTCTGGCCTCAGCCCACCAGATGCCCCCCAATTCGTGACACCTTGAAATGATAACCAACTCATGGCAATCAAAACTGTTTTCAGATACTGCAAATTATTCCTAGGAAGGTTAAGCCTCCCCTCCCACTCCCCCTGCCCCTCCAGTTGAGAACCACTGCTCTGGAACCAGCCCGAGTGTTAACCTTGGCTCTACTGTTTGGTAACCGTGTGCCTTCATTTCGTCAACAAAAAATAGCTAAACTCTGTGCAATATTTGAAGAGATTTATTCTGAGCCAAATATGAGTGACCATGGCCCGTGACACCGCCCTCAGGAGGTCCTGAGAACATGTGCCAAGGTAGCCCAGGTACATACTGGTTTTATACATTTTAGGGAGGCATGAGACATCAATCAAATACATTTAAAAATACATTGGTTTGGTCCAGAAAGGCGGGGCAACTCAGAGTCGGGGGCTTCCAGGCTATAGGTAAATTTAAACATTTTCTGGTTGACAGTTGAGTTTTTCTAAAGACCTGGGATCAACAGAAAGTAATGGCTGGGTTAAGATGAAGGATTGTGGACACCCAAGTTCTTATTTGGAGAGGAAGCCTTTAAGTACTAGGGTTTAGAGAGAATAGGTTGTAAAACATTTCCTTTTTTTTTTTTTTTTTAGACCAAGTCTTGCTCTATTTCCCAGGCTAGAGTGCAGTGGCACGATCTCGGCTCACTGCAACCTCCACCTCCCGGGTTCAAGCGATTCTCCTGCCTCAGCCCCCTGAGTAGCTGGGACTATAGGCAGGCGCCACCACGCACGGATCATTTTTGTATTTTTAGTAGAAGTGGAAGTTCACCATGTTGCTCAGGCTGGTCTCAAACTCCTGACCTCAGCTGATCTGCCCACCTCAGCCTCCAAACGTGCTGGGATTACAGGCATAAGCCATGGTGCCCAGCCAGTAAGATATTTCTTATCAGACTTAAAGTCTGTGTTGATGCTAATGCTGGAGAGGTATAATGAGGCATGTTTGACCCACTTCCCATCATGGCCTGAAACAGTCTGTCAGGTTACATTTTAAAAGAGCCTTGGCTGAGGAGGAAGTCCATTCAGATGGTTGTCAGGGAGGGCCTTCAAATCTTGTTTTTGGTTTACAATTTCCTCCTGTGTAAAATGCTAACAATAATAGTCCCTATCTCCTAGGATGGTTATGAGGGACAAATGAGCTAATTAATCACACGAAATGTTCATAACAGACTCTGGTAGACAAAACCTGAGCTCAGTATTAACCGTTACATTATTTAAAAAATCCTTTATATTTGATCTCACTCCTGATTATCCCATAGACTTCCCATTTTTCCTGCACCTCCATATCTTCTCCACAGTGGAGCAAATATGTTTAAATCACAACAATATGCACCAAAACATTACACGTCTATGTTAATGAAATGGAACTCTATTTTCAGGGCTCTGTAACTGCTGATTAATCAGCTCCCATGATAAACTCATCTGACTGTGTGTGAATTTTATTTGCAGCTGCAGAACAGCAATTCCAGTTAGTTAACAGGCGTTTAAGTGACAATCCAGCTCTTTGGAGCAGGAGAAAGGCCCAGAAATGATTTTCTGAGCAAGATAGTAATGACAGTGGGAGATAAAAATCTGGATAAGGAGAAGACTGAGGATTTACTTGATTCATTAACTTAATGGCTTTGGGAACGCCGTGTTCATTTACCGTTAAAACACACCATCATCTTGCAATTCAGAGGGGGATGGATGAAGATTCGTCTTCTACCAATTCATGTTACTTAGTCACCCAGAATATTTTTGTTTTTCTCTTTGAAGCAGCAGCTATTGTAAAACCATTACGTTTGTTATTAAGCTTGCCTGAGAGCCTTTCTCCTGGGGATGATTATTTCTAACGCGTAAGAGCTGGCTGAGGATGGCAGATGTGGGCTGTCTCTACCTTTGTCCTAAAGGCTCAATTCCTTCTTCCAGTGAAACCAGCTCTTGGTTTGATGAAGAGAAGTGCCTTGGCCTGAGCGGTGGGGACTATAGTCAGGCTCATTAGTTTAATAACTTGGTGATGCTCACTTAATTCACTTAGTCAATATGGCAGAGTAGTTGGAAGCCTGGGTTCTGGAGGCAGAATGATTAAGCTGAAAACCTAGTTTCTTAACTTGCCAGGTATGTGGCCCTGGGCAAGCTGCTGAACCTTTCTGAGCCTAATTTTTCTCATTTATAAAATGATGGTGATCATTTTACATCACTTTATAATCAATCAATTTATGATCATTTTATAATCAATCATCACTAAATATTCATAATAAATAATAAATAAGCCTCACAGTTTTATTATGAATTTTTAGTGAAATAATTCTTTTAGCCTAACACATAATAAGCATTTAATACATCTTAACTATGATGATAACTGTTATTATTCATTTGAATCCCTTCCATGAGCCAGGCATTGTAACGATAGAGGACACATCCAGGTCAAATAAGACATTTTGGGCTTCCAAAGAGTTTATTCCCTGGAAATTGGAAGCAGAGGATTGTTTCCACAGAGGTAAGCATCTAAGGCTATGGGGTGGGGAAAGAATTGGAGAAGCTCTTTGGGAGGTGGTGACCTTTATGGAGGGAGACCCAGAGACTGGTACCTGAGTAACTACAAAGGGAATGGACCCCAGACATAGGCAGGGGCTCATTCACATAGAGACAGAATGTCAAGACCATGGAAATAGGGATGTGGAACTTAGAATATTCTCTCCAACCCCAGATAGAAAACTGTTAACCAAGTTTGAAATGTATAGGTTGGAAGACCCGAGAGAAATGTATTGCCTGTTTCTGCTTAGTGAATCTAGCTATCAGTTTCTGCGACTTTAAGCACGTTTTGCGTTAGGCAAATTCCCAGCTGACTGGGCCCCAGAGCCTAGAGGTGCCCAGCAAGAGGTGCATGGGCAATTATTTGTTTGGCTATTTGTGTTTAGTAGCATTTCTTTTCACCTTGCAGGAACTCACCTCTGGGTTATAAGGGGAACTTGTTTTACAGAAAGGGATAGGAAAGTTCAATACTGGAAGATCATCTTAAAGCTTCTTCTTGGCAAAAATTTGTTGACCCAAAAGTGTTTCCAGGCTTGCTGTAGCTTTCCTCCTAAGGCAGTACAGAGATCTAAATGAGATAATTATACAGACTATTAAAAAAATTTTTTTAACAAATAAAGTACGACATTAGGTACTACATAATTTTTTTAAATAGCTAGCATATAAACCAATTTGTATGTATTTCCTTTATACCTTTTGAGAATGAACTGAAAGACCAGGATTAATTTAGCTTTGAATGGATATCAAATTTGTAAACTTATATTAGGTAGGTCTTTCTTAAAGTCTTGCATATTGAAAACCAGTTCCTTTATTCTAACTCTATACAGCAAGAGCAAAGTACCACACTAGTATTTTTTTTGGGTGAGAGCTGGCAAAGTCATATTTACAACAACTTTTGGGTTCCTTTATAATTTTCCCTCGTATGACAGGAAAAATACATGAAAGGGGGTGAATTCTTGGAAATAGAAGCAAATAGTTTCTCTGTCACAATGCACCATGACCAAATGAAGTATGGGATTTCTTTCCATAGGACAAGTTATGCATTTGCCCAACAGAGTTACACAACAGGACTCTGTCTTAAAAGAGAATTCAGTTTTTTATCGATCTAATGCAACTACAGTTTTCCTGGGCTATGCACTGGGGAAATGGTAATAATGGATAGAGCAGTCATGCTGACAAATGTAGATGCTCAATGGTTAAAAGACCTTCAGATTGCTCTTTTGTTTTCATGTTTTCTGACTGCAAATCTCATGAAGTTGATAAAATGGCTCATAGCGCAAAGTATGTCCCCGTAAATAGGAGGCAATTACTTTGCTGTGTTGCTCTGTCCTGTTCCCCATTCTGGCTGAGGAATGGCTCCGACTGTGGGGTTTTAAGTTTATTTTGGCCTGGCTGCTTCAGTGGCACAAGAACAAACTAGTACCACGTTGGAGATATAGACTCTGAAGAACTGGAGGTTTGAGGGTCTGGGTGACCAGGGACAGGTGGGAGGTTAGGAACAGCAAGGGAATCAATGGCTCACCATTCAGATCGTCACCTGCCTGATACCCAGCTTTCCATGCAATGCAGTGACTGGGAGATTGTGGGAGGTTATCTGAAAGATACTGTGGCTTTCGAAACAGAGTATGTCAGTCAGTCAGAGGATGGGAAAGATGGGAAAATGACCAAGGATGGGAGGGGAGCGTTCAGAGGGCAGAGAGAAGGAGTGGCTAATCATAATAAAGGCATAGAATTTGTTATTATAAAATAATTACTCAAGAAGTGTTTTCTAATTGTCTACCACGTACCACGCACCGCTGCCATGGGATGGGGTTAGAAGAGGTGGAAAATGTAATCTCTGCCTTTGAGAATTTCACAGTCTCACAAGAGTTGCACTGACGGGTGCAAGACCCCACAGGATCACATGTTAAATTGCGTGATCAGATGACAGATATGTGGGACGATTTCTTACTCTCCTCCCAGCTGTTCTCACTCTCCTCCCAGCTGTTCTCCACATCCAACCAGAATATTCAAAAACATGCAACCTGGATCACATTTCTTCCCTGTTTCCTCTGTCTTCAGTTAAGGTCAACTCCAAATTTCTCAGCAAGGCCAACATGAATTGGCTCTTACCTGCCTGGGCCTCCCTCTCCTCATGTCATCCCTGGTCAAGTTATTGACCTCAGTAGAGGGGTCCGTCTCCGTCCTCACCAGCGTGCTGGTCACATCCTATTTGTGACTGTTTGGCCATTCTGTTCCCTGTGTCTGGGACTCCCTTTTACCTGGTCTTCAACAGACTACTGTCTATTTATTCTTTAAGGTTTCTCCTTAAATGTCATTTCTTTCCAACTGCCAGGTGCTTCATAGAATCTTGAGCTTTTCCACTGGTCTCATTTATCATATTTGGACTCACTTTTTTGTGTGATTATCAGTGAGATTTCAATCTCTCCTGTTTGGTGATCTCCATGGACCATGCTGGTCTTGTCTGTGCTGCAATACCAGCATCTAGCACAGGCCCGACACACACAGCAGGTGCTCTGTCAGTCAGTGATGGGTGATGGATGAGCAAGGAGAGGTTCCGTTGGGTTGGTGCAGTTGTCCTTTCAGAGTATTTTGTTGCTTCTCCTGGAGTGCTTGGTATGTTGAACTTAGCATCCTGTTTGTCTGCCCTCACACACTGGTAAGCTTCCAGAGGGCAGGGACTGGATCATCATCATCTTTTCATCTCTAGCACCTGGTTCACACAGGAACTCAGTGCAGGTTACAGAGTGAAGGAAAGAATAAACTGTATGAATGGAGGGGGCTTTATCTGGATTTTAAAGCATGCCTGGGGATGAGGGTGAAGGAAAAGTAAATTCAAGAATCCAAAATAGCAGTGGGAGCTGGGAAACAAAACAAGATTAAGACGGGGACTTTCAAGGGCTGGTCTCAAACTCCTGACCTCGTGGTCCGCCTGCCTTGGTCTCCCAGAGTGCTGAGATTACAGGCATGATCCACCACACCTGGCTGGGTTTTGTTTTGTTTTAAAGCTGAAAATCTGCATTAGAAAAATACCGGATAGTCACCAGACACAGCATGACAGGATGTACTCACACTACAAAAATTGGAGGGTTTTGAGTGGGGAGGAGGCTTGGAATTTCCCCAGCTGAACTTTATACCTTGAACAACGTCTGTCTTTCAGAGCTTGCTGCTCTCCTCAGGAGTTTTATCCATTCAACAAATTTTTATGAAGCACCGATTCCTTCCATGGGGAAGATATGCCTCCCTTCGAAGAGCATGAAAACTGGCCCTTAAGGGGTGAAAAAAACCTCTTACTCTCTTTATGTGTAAAGCACAAATATACATATAGTATTTGTAGACATATAGTATATCTGTCGTGTTAACATTTCATAGTAGGGGGGGATTAGGAAAAAGAAAAGCCTGAAAAGGTTCCTTAGAAGGATGATAATGAAAAAAAGATCGAGAAACTGATCTACGCTGTGCCAGGCATTCTTCTGGTTCAAGTGCTTTCATTCTTACGAGGAAGAAGGGCAGTAAGCAAATAAGCAACTATAACTGTGAACTAATAACTTCTATGAGGTAGAAAAGCAGGCAAGGGGCTGGAATGTTTGGGGGATGAGTGGGGCATGTCTGTGGTTCCTTTAGGTAGGGTGGTAACAGATGGACTCTGATGAGGTGATGTTTGAGAAGAGTCTGGAAGAAGTGAGAGGTGAACAGTGGAAATATTTTGGGAAAGAGCATTCCAGGGAGAGGTAACAGCTTGGTGCAATTAGGAAAAGCAAGGAAGCCAGGTGGGCAGGAGTGGATGGATGAGGGAAGGATGGTAGAAAATGAGGTTGGAGGTAGAGGCAGGAACCGGATGACATGGGGCCTTGTAGGCCATGCTGAAGGGTTTGGGTTTTTTCTCCATGTGATGGAAAGCTGCTGGAGAGCTTTATGCAGGGGAATGACATGATTTGATTTATCTCTCTCTTTTTTTTTTTTTTTTTTTTTTTGAGATGGAGTCTCACTCTGTCTCCCAGGCTGGAGTGCAATGGTATGATCTTGGCTCACTGCAACCTCCACTTCCCAGGTTCAAGCTATCTTCCTGCGTCAGCCTCCTGAGTAGCTGGGATTATAGGCACCTGCCACCATGCCCAGCTAATTTTTCTATTTTTGTAGAGACGGGGTTTCACCATGTTGGCCAGGCTGGTCTTGAACTCTTGACCTCAGGTGATCAACCTGTTTCAGTCTCTCACAGTGCTGGGATTACAGACGTGAGCCACCACAACTGGCCTCTTTTTTTTTTTTTCTTCAATAGTTTAAGTTCTGGGGTACATATGCAGAACATGCAGGCTTGTTACATAGATATGCATGTGCCATGGTGGTTTGCTGCACCCATCAACCCATCATCTAGGTTTTAAGCCCTGCATGCATTAGGTATTTGTCCTAATGCTCGTGTTTCCCTTACCTTCCACCCCGCAACAGGCTCTGGTGTGTGATGTTCCCCTCCCTGTGTCCAACAGCTTGGCTGAACAATGAGAACACATGGACATAGTAGGGGGGATTAGGAAAAAAAAAGTCTGAAATAAGGTCCCTCTGGCTGCTATTTGGAGGGTGGACTGCAGAGGCAGGAGTGGAATCAGGAGACCTCATTGTTGCACGTCTTCTAGGTGGGAGCTGATGGTGGCTTGGGTGAGGGGGAACAGTTAGACTCCAGGTGTACCGTGAAGGCAGAGCTTGCAGGACCTGTAGAGGGACAGAATAAAAGATCTCCTTTCTACCAGCTGCTGGCCTTTCTTGTGAAGGCTAGGCTGAGCACATATTTATCTAGCATTCTGCAGTTACTTTTCACCTTGCCACCTTATCTGGTCTTTGAATTCCTTTAGGGAAGAAACCATTTTTGTTTATGTCTCCAGGAGCCAGACAGTGGGGTTGGGTGGTTAAAAGTGTTAGTCGTATGTGCTAGGTGGATGTTTTAACTGCTTAGCTGCTACTGCTCCTCCTCCTCCTCCTCTTCCTCTTCCTTTTCCTTCTCCTCCTCCTCCTCCTCCTCCTCTTTTTTAATCAAGTGAGGATGGCAGTGGCATTTTTTTATGGCTTTTTGAGAGTGAAGTGAGATTTGCGTGAAAGTGCCTTGTTGGCTAGTGCGGTGTCTCACACCTATAATACCAGCGCTTTGGGAGGCTGAGGTGGGTGGATTGCTTGATCCTAGGAATTTGAGACCAGCCTGGGCAACATGGCAAAACCACCTAAGTTGGAGCACTTTTTCCCCTTCCAAGTCTTGGTTTTCTTTCATGTGGAAGGGAAGGCAATGCTTACTTAAAAAAGTGGAAACTCTCAAGTAATTTACATTGGATTCCAATTGTAAAAGGCCACATGGAGGGTGATGGAGAAGCCATTACATGTCACTTGAGGGAAGTACGTGTCTCTAGTGAATCATGTTGAGTAAACGGAATTGGTGCTGCAGCATGAGCAATACAAGACGTTTATATAGTAATCACCAAATTGTGTGGATCCAACCAGAATAAAAAAATGCCTGAGCTTTGGCTTAGGGCCATGGCTGAACGGGAGCATGAAGCCTGGCACGGAACAGAAGGAATGAAAGTATGGATGTAGCACAGTGATAGACATAAATAGATGCAAGTTTAAGCAGAGATGAAAATGCGTGGCTGCCGCTTTTTCCCTCTGCACTCACGGCAGGCTCAGAGCTGGAATTAGAACAGTGGCAGCCAGTCTCCAGAGCCTGTTGTCTAAGCATTACACTTTGCTGTCTCCAGATATGCCCACAAGTTACCCCAGAATCCTTCTACCTGTACATTAATTCCCCCTGGCTTCATTAAGATGGTGGGGATCAGGTTTATTTTACAAATTAAACACTACTTTTGTGCATCTGCTGTGTGCCAGGCACAGTTAGGTGCCAGGAATCCAGTCGTGAATAAAACATAATCTCGGTTTAGGGCTACAGTTAGTGGAAGCAACACTTCTTGTTCAGGATTTTCAGTGATAGGAGGACCCAGGATTTGTGTGATTTGCCACAGATTTACTGGTGCCCTTTTTTGTGTTGAACCAGAAATTCTTCTAATTGGTGAAGAAAATCAGCAACAATCTGAAAAATAAAATATAGTGCTGTATCCTTCACCCTGGACCAGAAGTTGGGTCACCTGCCATCATTTTCTGACCAGGCTGATTTAGCTATTTGACCTTGGGCGTCAATTATAACTCATGTTCAAGCAATCCTTTCTCATGCATTAGTTTACTTTGCTCCTTCCAATACCTGATTGGTGGGAGAGGACCATTTTTGAGGAGGTCTTCTATGTACAGAGAGGTGGTTATATGACCTGCCTAGTTTTCTCTCTCTTTTTTTTTTTTTTTAAATTTTTGTTTTTTTCTTTTCTGCCTTGTTCTTTTAGCTGGTAGGAGACAAGCGGGAGCTAAAACCCAGTTCTAACTTCTACCACCTTGTTTCTTTCTTTCTTTCTTTTTGTTTTTTGAGATGGGGTCTCATTCTGTTGCACAGGCTGGAGTGGAGTGGCACTATCTTGGCTCATTGCAACCTTTGCCTCCTAACTTCAAGCGGTCCTCTTGCCTCAGCCTCCCGAGTAGCTAGGACTATAAGCACACGCCACCACGCTCGGCTAATTTTTGTATTTCTAGTAGAGACAGGGTTTCACCATGTTGGCCAGGGTGGTCTCAAACTCCTGATCTCATGATCCACCTGCCTCGGCCTCCCGAAGTGCTGGGATTATAGGCGTGAGCCACTGCGCCCAGCCTATCACCTTGTTTTTATATCTCATGATGCTGTCATCTTAATGTTTTTAACTTTCCAGTTTCCCCATCTTTATTTTATTTATTTATTTATATTTTAAAGAAAGAAAAAGAGAGAAAAGAAGAAAGAGTGAAAGAAAGAAAAAAAAGAATGTAAGAGAGAAAGAGGAAGAGAAAGAGGGAGAGAGAACGGGATTCTTGTTCTATTGCCCAGGCTAGAAGGCAGTCTAAAAATGAGTATTAAAAACCTCTTTTATGCAAATAATTGTGCTTAACAATGGAGACAGGAAGGAATAAGGGATGAAAATAACAAACAAGCAGCCAACCAATATTTTATTTAAACCTGTGAAACGCTATGCAATTGCTG